>NTHP01000430.1:1609-19726 GCA_003416845.1 Oplegnathus fasciatus | reverse complement strand
TCGACAACCCATGGTTCTTTGTGTATTTTCACTTTGTAAGTTGGAGGACTGTGTCCCTGTTTGACTCCTCAGGATTTAGACTAGTGGATTGATAACTTTGTTTAGATTTACCTCCCACTATTACTCTCAGCTCCCTCCACCACCCTGACCTCCTCCTTATGTGGTTTTGTTGATTTAACTAAGATTTAATGTACATGTGTGTTTACTGAGGGGAATTGCCCTCTCAGCAGAACCATCATTGCAGCTTGGGATTCTGTGAGAGCTCCCACAAAGAGCAACTGTATCACCATTTGTTATAAATAGTCAATTCATAACACACATGAGTGTCTAGACTACTAGAGTATTAAATGTCAAGTGTTGTAAGATTTATTGGCAGACTTTTCCTGACAGAACAAAGTAGTATGTTGTATGGAACTGAGACACAACTTATGAGGCATTAGCTAGCCAGCTAATTAATTGTGTGTGTGTGTGTGTGTGTGTGTGTGTTTTTAATACATAATCATGTATAAGGATCAACAAGCTTAGTGATTGAACTGATAGTATAGGATCCAATGTGCACTATCTATACATATTCTGTGTGTGTGTGTGTGTGTGTGTGTGTGTGTGTGTGTGTGTCAAAGCTGCTGAGTGATGCTGAAATGATGTATTCATGAATATGAATGTGTCCTTGATTTCAGATATGACAAAAACTTCCTCCTCTATCTTTTTTGAGGCATCCTTCTCTGTTGTGACATGAATGCATGTACCGTATGTATCTATGCATCTATTTATCTGTCTGCGCATCTGAATGCTCAGCACTGATCCATTTTACTGTGACAACACATCTGAAGCTCATAGCCACGGCACAGCTTTTACATCAGTGCAGCAGAACGGGTCCGTGCCTCTTGAAATTCAAAATTATTAAAGAAGTTTAAGAAGCTCTGAGAAAGTTTGGTAGAGAAAAGACAGCTTTCTTGATCAGAACTGGTCTGGTAAAATGTTCTTTTTGGACAATATAATAGTGTAACCTTGTAGCTCAGGTTCTCGTTCACTGTTAGTCTTAGTATGTATGTTATGTCTGTATTCCAGCTGTCCCACTGTTGTGGTATGGGTAGTTACGTGGCTGGTTTGGGTTGTTTCTTTCTTTATTAGAGTTGGGTTGCAGGTAGTTTAGTCTCCAGCGAATGCATGTGAGTCAACACAGTGTCCTCAAAAGTGACCTAAACCAATATATGAGTGTGTGTCTGTGTGTATGTATGTGTTAGAAACCTATGGCTAGTGTGTTTCCTTTGCTTTGTCTGTTGCCATTCCCTATTGATCTGAGTTAACAAATACTGCAAGGCAGAGCAGTGAGGGAGATGGAGGGAAGAAAGGAAAAGCAGGAGGGTAATTCCCAGCCATGATCCTGTGTTTGATATCTGACTTGTGGCTCGGATCAATAGTGTGTGCTTGATGAGAAACACACATCCTTCCTATCTGACTGCTTGCTACAGCTTCCTCCTGGGTTCATGTGAAGCCCTGAAACACACAAACGAATACCTTCACACACACAAACACCCTCACTACTCAGTCCATATATGGCCTTCCTCTCTTTCTCAATGTCTACTTCCTCCCCACTTTCTACCTCTCTCATCATCTTCTTTAATCTATTTAGTCAGTTACTTTATTTGAATTAAAACGTAGCCAAAAGAGAGTGAATGTTGTACTTGAATTTGTAAGGTGGCCGGAAACACGACTCAAAAGAAATGCTAATGCTAATGTCAGTGAGATGTGGCAGCTGTCAGCTTGTGTAGATGTTTTTATGGAGGTTTTTGTGATTAATACAGCTTAATTAAGAAACACGCTTTTTGATTCTGCTAATCAGTTCTTGAAAGTGAAGGTTGGACTCACTGTGCTTTGTCTAAATCACCAGTTGCACATGTGTGAACAAACTTACAGTGTAGTGTTTACAGTACAGCTGGCCGGGCCTAGCCTTACAAATATGGCTTAGCTTAGCGAACATTCAACATGTGCATGGGTGTTGCGTGTTTTTGTGGGGTTTTTTTGCTTTCAGCATATTTTGGTTTTCTCTCTGGGCCCTTGGTTGTTTAAATCTCACTTTCCCCATTTTCCTCTCGCTCTCTCTCTATTGTTGCTCTATCCATCTCCATGTCATCCTCCCTTCTCCTTTCCTCTGCTCCATTCTTATATTTGATGGTGACACTTCTGTGTAAAGGGCGGATGGATGACCTATACATCTTGACTGCAAAGATGAATTACTCGCCTCACCATTTCTCTCTTGTCCTGTTTTATGAAAGCTCTTTCACACACAGTGTTTCTCTGCTTTACTATGAGCATGGCACAGCCTTCAGGTTTACCCCAGGAAGATGTACTTAACCATATCCTACTCAAACTGTTAGCAACCTTTGTAATAAGTGACCTGTCCAATTTGATGTTGATGTATTTCTCTCAATCAGGCAAAGAGAGATACAACATCATTTATTCTAACTGTACACATACAGTATGGCTGTGATGTGAATGATTGTCCAACACGGGATTGTCAGTATGTGCTATGATACATGAAGCAAGAATGTCACAAATAACCATCAACAATAAGTTAACATCAACACATCCATGACACAGTACATGACAGTATAAGCCTCACAATTTCTAAGGCTGTATTGGGTTTATATTTTGTTTACAAATTTATTTTTGTGTGCCGCCCCGTCACTAGTCAATTCTACACTAACCAAAATTAAGGAATCCTTATTAGAAATGTTTGTTTGCTACTGTATGTGTTTAATGTTAAAAAGCAAATATTGGCAGCTATATTGTTAAACTCTCAAATATCGACATTAGCCACAAAAATCTAACATTCATTGAGCTTTGTTGTCTACCTCTTGAACATTTCCACTACAGATGCAGTATAGTGTTGTGTTACTTCATAATAAACAGCAGTCTGTGTGTCCTTGCCTTCTAGTTACATCTTGTGTCTTTTTCCTGCCCTAAGTGAGAAAGAGATTGAACAAGGTCTGGAGCTAAGAAGCTTCCAAACACACACTGTGCTGCTCTTTTCATTTCTTTCCCTCTTTCTTTCCTTTCCTCTCTTGTTGGTTGTTTTATTGTAGCAGAGTCTATCTATCTATCTATCTATCTATCTATCTATCTATTGTTGTTTTGCACTTTAATCTGTTAGTAATCTAATATATTTATGGATCCGTGTACAGAAACTGTACTCTATTTTTGCTCCATCATCTCAAAGAGTGCAGGATCAGCCACAGTATAGTCCCCTCAGGGCCACTCGGCGCACAGTGTCTCATTCAAGATGACTTCAGCAGGGTGAATGCTTCCTCTCACAGGGGCCTCAACTGAAGGTCGCTCATAACCACTAAGCCCCCTTGTGCTCTGAATGTACAAGTGTTCTCCATGTATTCCCTGTGGAACAACTTTGATGTCAGTTGTGTGTCTGACTCTGACATCTTTAAGCCGGCCTGACCCTGCTGTGCTGCTGAAAGAAACAGTTAACAGGACATGTTGTCTCTGTGTATCTTGTCCCTTTGTGTTTGTGCCTCCCAGTGTGCGAATGTTTTCAGCTCCAGCTTTCTGACTCACTGCCCAGCAAAAGGACTTCAATCACAGGCAGCAGTGCCGTTCCTGTCCAAAACAATTTGGGTCACGCCAAGTGAAACAGAAAAGAGGGTTCCTTCGAGACTCGTCGTGGGCCACAGTGCAAAGTCTAAAGAGAGTGGAGAGGCAAAGATGGAGAGAGGGAGCAGCAGGAGGATCAGAGGAGGAAAGAGTAGAGTGAGCGTCAAAGTGAACAAATTAAGTTTGTGTCCAAACACAAAGACTGTCAAAGGGAGAAAATGGAAAAGGAGCGAAAGGGAATTTTAAAGTGAACAAGACATGTACCTTGGTTTTTGAGGAGAAAATGAGTTTGGTATGAGTTTCATGTTTTGAGATAAATTGCTTCTATTGACCAGCAGAGAGTAGGTTAGTTATTATTTATCCACTTCTTGTTGAATCACATTTCTGATTTTTCAGGAAAATATGAAATGTTTCAATAATAAACTACTTTTATTCATCCATGTGTTTGTTTATGTGTATTTGAGAGAGAAGTGTCGGATCCTCACGTGTTCTGTGCATGTTTTCTCTCACCGCTGACATTGAGCTGTAAAAATGTTATTGTGTTGCACACACACATACACACGTCACGTCTCCCTTCCCGGAGTGTCTCTCCTGTGTTTTCTTCACATGCTGCCATCTCTGTTTATCAATTAGTGCTGCCGATCAAAGGAGAGAGTCTGACACACACACACACACACACACACACACAGACACACACAAACCAAATATGCAGGTCAGATATAATTATCACATTGTGTTCCTATGGTAACAGTCAAGACTTTGCATCAGATTGTGTGTTTTCTGTTACATAGAAAGGAAATTTGATGAGAAAATGGAAAGAAGAGAGAGGAAAATAAATTATATGTGTGGGGTGGTTTTGTCTCTGAATGTTCAATTGTTTGACTTTGTGTATTTTTTTTACAAAAAAACATTGTGTGTGAGTGAATGAGTTGATCTACTCTGTGTCTGTGGGTATAACTGTGACTGTATGGTTCTGTACCAGTTTCTGACACTTAACCCTTCTCCTTATTTCAGAGTCTCTCAGTGAGTGGCCCCAAATAAAAAATCTATGGGATAGTGGTAAAAAAATTAGACCACTCTTACCAGCCAACACTGAAGTGGAAACCTTTTATATAGATGTGGCAAGGGTGTGGGGGTCCTCTTTTACTTCTGAAGTTATTTACTGTAATGACTGCGTGCGATTTACTTTGCATTACTGCCCTCTACTGTTCATTCTGTATCTATATACTGTTCACACTTAATGCCAAGTGTGGTGGTAAAAAATGTTTGTAGGGAAAGGGAAGGGCTAATTTTGACAGAGACACATTTTTGAATTGGGAAACCACAACATTTTATTTGAATGCAACCGGGGGGGGGTCTTTTTGTCTATGTTATTTTTTGTCTATGTTATTTTTTTCTGCTGATATTTTAATCTGTTGAGAAACCATGTTGGAAAGTATCGGCATCAGGCACTTGCTTATTTCAGTTGGAATTACGTGATGTTAACATTGGTCTCGCTCTGTCCTGTGTAATAAACACCAAGCTACTGATTTCATCCATATTCTTATTTCCAATTTGAGCAGGGCACGTGGCGCAGTGGAAACAGTGTGGAGTACAAAAGCTTGTTCCTGGGTCAATACACCATACACACACAATATACACAACAGTACCCTGTCTTGTAAGTCCATTTTGTACCCAAACCCTTAAGTGACCAAAATCTACTTTTAAACAGTTGGAATCGATGGAAACAGCACAAAACATCGCTGCATCCTACATCATGTTTCTTTGACCTGGTTTGAGTGATGGGTTTTGCAATTTTGGCAAATAAAAATATACTATCTGATTGTTCTGTGCCACACACCCTGCTGCCTAACACTAATGTGAGTCACCTAAAGAGCAAATGGATGCAAGCCTTGTTTTCTGAAAATGTCACTTTCTTGGTGCAAAGCCCTGCCATTAACTGTCCAAAACTGTGTGCTGGCTATTTAGTTCCTAACTTTTTTGTGAAGACTACATGTTAATTTGTAAAATCTACTTACATACTTAGACATTATAATACATTTAATAATAATAATAACCTTTATTGATACAGCACTTTTCAAAACAAAGAGCTTTACATGGTTGAACCAGGATTAAAACATTAAAAGGGCAGGACATAGTGTGAGAAGTCTCCACTGAGTTTGAAGAAGATTGCTTTAAGACAACTTCAGTTATGGCCAATTTCTTGATAAGCCCTGCCCTTTTCAAGGTCTTTTGATTAATGGCGGCCACATTTTTCCACCAATCTTACTCATTTGTAATAGAAATGTCTGTGTCAGTCCCCCAAGGCTGTATACCAATTTTGGTGTTGATACAGTGGAAATCCAAAAATTAGATGTCACATTACTGTTTTTCAGATTATGCACATTAGCAAAAAATCCATCATGGTGGCCTTTATTGTCCAAGAGGCTTTTTTGTAGAGCACATTGAGTTGTAGATGTGTCTCAACTTTGAAGTCAATCGGACTCACAGTGTGGGGGGACCGACCTTTTAAAGTTTTCACTATTTTGACTGTTAATTATAGTACCACCATCAGGCCGATAAGGACCATATTTTTTGTGAAGCACTTGCACATCATCTCCAGTTTTGGTGCCAAGTTTCATGTCTCTAGCTCATTCCAGCTCACGGCAAATTGAGCAAAAGCATAAATAAGCACATAATGATCAATAGGCCATGCCCACATTCATCAAGCAATGACACTTCAGATTCCTGTTAATACTTGCCTCCAGAGCATGTACACCAAATTGGGTGAAATTCTGTTCACCGGGTTTTGAGGTACACAATTTTAGGATGATTGGACAAACGGTCAATGATTTATGACCAATTTCCTGATAAGCCCCGCCCATTGCAAGTTTTTTTTTTTTCATTGATGGTGGCCATGTTTTTCAACCAATCATGCTCATTTATAATAGAATTGTGTATCTCAGTCTCCCAAGGCTGTATACCAAATTTGGTGTTGGTACAATCAAAATCCAAGACCTAGATGTCACTTTACTGTTTTTCACATTATGCACTTCGGGGTTAGAACCCTAGTAAAACAGACAAGACATGTTCGAAATAAAACGGTGTGCTAGCAATAATGAAAAGCTGTGGGACCCTGGCTGTATAAGCCTGGTCACCTTTAGTCTTCAGCCAGGAACTGCCAGCAGAGCCCTGCCTGAGAATCTGAGGCTGTGCTGTGGCTCACAGGGGAGCAGCAATTCAGAAGTATAACTGGAAGTTCAACCATGAAGTGCTTTAAAAAGGCAATCAGTAAAATCTTAGAATCAATTATAAAACTGGTAACCAGTGAAGAGAGGCTAAAATAGGACTGGTATGATCTCATCTTCTAGTATTTGTTAAAAGCATGGCAGCTGCATTTTGTACCAGCTGAAGGCATGAGATATTTGGCTTAACGCTGAATACAATGAATTACAAGAATCTAGCCGAGATGATATTAAAAGCATGAATGACCTTCTCGAGATCAGAGACAGAAAAGACCTGATTTTTCAGATGCTCCTCAGTTGATGAAAACATGATTGAGTGAATTTTGTAACTTGTTTTTCAAATGAAAGGTCAGTGTAAAATATTACACCTAGGTATCTCGCTGCAGATTTGACATTTGTAGACAGGGAGCCAAGATGTTTTTGCAGAATTAGGATAGAAATGATTTCAGACTTGCTTTCATATAGCTGGAGAAAGTTTTGTGACATCCAACACAGATAATAACTGATGAAAATTGCCTTCTTCATTGGTTTTTAATGAGACGTAATTCTGTATGTCATCCACATAACCATGGTACTGAATTTTATGTTTATGTATGATAAGTCACAGTGGCAGCATGTATGCACAGAACAACAGGGGGCCTAGGATGGAGCCTTGGGGAAAACCACAGGTCAGATGATCCAAAAAATAAGATTTTTGAAAAATATGATTTGAACCAGTCTAGAGCAGTAACCTTAAGACAATTTAAAGGTGATATTGATAACATTCAGCCCACTCCCCCCTCCCCCTGCCATTGCATTCACATCACAAAAGCTGAACCAATGTTCACCCTGGTCTTGCTCCTCCTTTTGTTGCTGAGCACTTGGGATTGGTACTGGAGTTAAGCCAGGTTGCTTACCGTCAACCTTCCATTTCCAAGCTTTCCGTTTTTTCCACACTAACTGGCAACTGCTAAGACTCTTGACCACTGTCGACACAGAGATACCATGTGATACCAACAGCGTCATACTATTGGCTCACAAGCCTCGTTAGCAATGGGAACCAAACGTCAGATATCTTACACAGAAATAAAACATTCATTTTGGACCCGTCAAAATTTTTAGAATGATTAATTCACGATTTTAAGATTTTTTTAGGAAAAGCCACACTTTGATTCCGCACCTTTCTAAAACTCTGTGGATGTATTATTTTTTTTAAATTATTCGTCTACATAAAAATGTTATCAAAACACCTTTAATGTCTGTATTTCTACTGCAAGTGTATGTAAATATTTGGTTTCATGTTGGTGGTCTAGTCTGATTTTGTGTGGTTCTCAGGAAATTGTCAGTCATTGTCAGTCAATGAATACACACATTTCTTACACCTTACAAATATCCTTCTCCATCTGCTACTGATCTCTAGACTTTGACACCAGCATCTTGCCCATCTGTAAGGACTCACTGGGCTGGATGTTCAACAAGCTAGGCATGAACTTTGACCTCCCGCTGGGCCAATCAGAGCTGAGTGCCATCTATCTGAACAAGTATGAGCTGTGCATGAAGCCCCTCTTTTACTCCTGTGACTCCATCAACAACAAGTGGTGCTACTGCTTCCAGAAGCCTGGGGTTGAGGAGGGGGAGAGTTTTCCTGATGAAATCTGACAGAGGGAATGATGAAGTTGGAGGTTGCAGGTAGGAGTTAAGAGGGGAAGAAGTGAAAGATGCAGCAGTGAATATGTATCGAACAGCGAGGTTTGCCGGCATGGTGGTGCACAAAATTTAACTTGCACTCATTTCCACACACTAAAACCGTAGGACATTGTCAGTGGACATTCTCTGCAGGAGTTGGAGAGGAAGTGATGGAAATGTAAGTGGTTGTATTGCCTCGTACAGCCTGATGCAGAGAGAATGATGGGAGAAAGGGAAAGAGGCAGCAAGACAGTAGGAATGAAACAGAATAGATAAGCATGGACAGCTTTTTGTTGACAGAAAATTTGAAGAGGTCGCTGGTGGTTTAAATCCATCCTTTGATCAGCGAAAGGATGGAGAGACGAATGAGATGGACAAGGCAGAAAAATGAAAAGATGTAAGTATAAATCAAAATGTCTTGTGTTTGTTTAAAAAAACGGAGTGTTTTGTTGAACTGTTTTGTAAAACTGTATCTTTCTGTGTTCATAGGATTGCCTCGCAAAAGTAAGAAAAATATGATCCAGTCTCAAAGGAAGAGGCCCACAGGTCAATTTATCTGAGTGACAGCTGTCAGTCACTTGCCCCTGCCCAAGGACATAACATGCCCACCTTGGATACTGATGAAACTATATATTTCATGTTCTTATTTCTTAGATTTAAGGGACTCGGCAACCCATGCGCATTTCACATCTTTAATACAGGTTCCGTCAGCCTGTCTTATTACTGAGCATACCACTCATACCAGTCTTCTCCTCCCTTTGGGTGAGTGTGAGTGTGTGTGTATGTGTATAGGTGTTATTGAAGGTGACTGGCTGTCTTTAAGTAGGCAGTCAGTCCTGTTGTCTTCCAGGCTTCACAGTGATAAGTGATTGATGGGTATGATACTTTTGGCCACAGGTAGAGGAGACATTCACAGAGGCATGTTTGATTCTGTTCTGTCTTTTCACTGTTCAACACGCTAATGACATTCCTCCCTTTCGTGGTTTTGTTTCTTTACTCCCTTTTCCCTCTCCTCTCTGTCTCTAGGCTCCTATATTCCTAGTTGTGCAGAGGAGGGCTACTTCAAGCCAACCCAGTGTCACGGCAGCACCGGCCACTGTTGTGTGGACAAATACAGCTACAGAACTAAATGGGTCCAGAAAACCAGGCAAGACCATAACACTGACTTGAGCTGTGTTAAGTGTAAAAAACATGTGGAGGACTTGAGTAGAGATTAAAACACTGACAGGTTTGTTCAAAGATGCAAAGATGTTTTTGTTTTATATTTGCTTTTTTTTAAATCAAATTACACAATATATTATTCTCATGTTTGATAATCCCTCATTCGTCACTGATCAGATCAATCAGTCAATCAAAAATTACAATACCCTTTCTTATGCAGTCAAAAAACAAAAAAACGCCATCCACTCCAACACCAACCTGGGGATTCTCCTGTCCCACCCTTTGCAAAATATGTCTGTCTCTCAGAGTTAGCTCTTTGATCCAGGTAGAGTGCTGTGAGACTGTCATATTTCTGCCTGTGTAATCTGGACTGCTGGAGACAGCCTGCAGAGCTTCTCTTTAAACATTATACTGAAACATAGTGAACATCACAGTTACAGGTGTACTGTCTTTTAGAGGCACATCACAAAGTGACATTGAGTATTTGAAGGCCCCCTAAGCATTTTTTTGACCACTAGAGGGCCTCAAAGACTCCAAAACAAACTGCGTATAGTATACTGTGCATGAACTTCCTATGTTAGCAAGCATTTTTATAACACTACTTGCTCATCCAGTAGAAGCTACATGAAAATCCTGAAGGGACCTACTGAATGCAAATCCAATGTTGACTCACTTTTTTCCCATGTTTGGTCTGTCAACTGTCAACTACTGGGTCTTTTTGGCTTGATAGATTAGCTGGTCTCTGCTAGCCGTGCATTTACTTTGGTTCTCCATGATGCCATGCATCACACAAGCACTTAATTTGCTTGTGTGAGCACGGAGTAGCAGGTTTTAAATTGTGGAGGGTGCCAGGGAAAATAAACTGTGAGCTGAAATTACATATGGCTGCAGTCTGGGGTGCAGATCGTGTGTGAGATTGGCTGCATTAACACACTCACATTACAGGGAGCCCTTTGATTCAGTATTAAATAAAATTCACAAAAATCTATCCACTGGAGAATCTCTTGAGTGTATGCTTGTTTAGATATGTGCTAATTTTCAGTTACAATTCAGGCCTTGAAGTATATTAAAAAACTAACTAAATCTGGGGTAAACAAAACAGCAGGAATACTTTACATTTCATTTGCAATTGAATACATAATAGCCTAGATGCACTGTAATGTTGATGTTGATTTTTGTTGCCATTGTGTCAGAGAGGTTGATATTTTCAGGCTGCAGTTTGTGGTGCTTTTATGTTGGATTGCATTTCATTCTTGGGTGTTCCTGTTATTTTCTCTACTCCCTGTGCATGCGTGTGTTTGTTTGGTGTTCCTTTTACCTCTGAGCTCAAACTCATATCTGTGTTCCCCCGCGGAGGTGGCGGTTATGTATGGGCTGTAACATGAGAAACACCAAAGCCTCTTTTTAAGTTCACGTGTTATTGTCTGTGTTTCTTTCTCTCCAGATGAGGAGCAGGACACATCAGGGGATTTTGGCAGCGAAGCATGATGTCACTCTCTTTGTTGACCAAGAGAAGGAGTCCTCACAGAATGAGCGAGGCAAACAGAAACAGCGAAGGAACGCAATCCACCCCCGAGGAGCTATTGAGGACGAAGAAGACTTGGAGAGGGAGGATGAAACTGGATGTGTTTGGTAGCTCAGCCCCATCTACTCTGACATTAGCCAAGCAGGGATCTCTGTTTTCTCAGCACAGATTTGAAGCCATTTCAGTCCACAAACTTAAGGGTGCTTAATAATCTTCCCTTCACATGATGAGTGGACACTATTTGGGAGGAGCCTCTTGTCCAAACAGTGTCCATATAGAGCCAACAAACAAACCCTCCCCCAAGCATGTCAAGGAGAGCAATGAAGATCGTAACTTTCACTGAATTCAGCTCATCAGTTCTTCTAAATCCACACATTCTTAATATTGGTATTGAGTGATGAATATTTATATGGCTCTTGTTTTAAAAATGTGTTCAACTTGGCCGGTACCTCACTGCTGAGCCCACCGCTATAACTTTGAACAATTACAGAACAGACTCTTACATTCCAACAGACACTGCTGCCTCTTTCTTCTCAACCCTGCTGAAACCTAAAATGTGATGTGACATGGACTTCCTCTCCTCCGTCTCTTTTTCTGTCTTTGCCTTTTATTTGTCCAGTTTTTCCCCTTATTCTGTCATCTCTTTCCCCTGTGTGCCTGTGTGTCACGGTCAAATCTGATCTTGGTCTGTAAGGCCAGAAATATTAGCTACACTGTCATAAATATTGTATGTTTCTTCCAGGAAGGCCACATTCTGGTTTATGTTTTCTGTCTCTCCATCAGACATTCACCCTCTTCTGTATTTCACCACTGGGCTTCTACAGTGTTGATGCATCACTGTCACACTCCCAGGCTCTGAGATGCTTGTAATTTTTTTCATATTGGAGATCTTGAATGATGGAGAAAGTCCAAGAAACAGATAGATTGAAGATGGATTTATGTCACTGTCACTGACACTTGGATGGTCAGGTCAAGTTGAACATACATCTTGCACAACACAGAAGGATAAAAATTTATCTTGATGGTGATCATGTCGACATGCTGCATTGCTCCCATCACAGTGCACCATGTGGCCTTCTTCTTTTTCTCGAAAGCTCAGGGTGGATGTCTTGACAGAAATATCAAAATGCTGATTATATGACATGTAAAGCAATGCAATATATATATATATATATATATATATATATATATATATATATATATATATATAAATATTCATCCAATAAAACCAAGTCAAAACCACCTTATTTTTCTACCTTTTCTTTCTGATTCATGTCCTGCTGAAATCTTTATGAACAAGACCGTCTGCCACTAAAATTGACATCTCTAAAAACCTTGAAAAAACAGCCGTTTTTCCGCAGACCTGAAGGGAAATAACAGAAACAGTGTTTAGCTGTCGTTTTTGAAAATAGAGGCACAAAAGCATCAGCACCAAAGTGTCAGAAAAGAATCTAAAAGAGTAACAAGGATTGTTTGAAGAAGTCTAACTGAGCAAGTTCACATCTCTCTCTGGAGTCTGCTACTCCTGATGTGCTCAAAGAATCTTAATCAGCTTAGCAACAATATTTCTCTCTTTGGGGTCTATTATAGCTAACCAAAACACCTTAGAAGACCCAGCGATCTGGTTGTAAAAACCATTGTATTAAACTTGGAATATCCTCAGTACATACTAAACACTTTAGGTCATGGTTCGTCTTTTCATTAAAGAATCTAAAGCACCATCTCTAGTGTTGTGTTTGTTGTTCAGTTCAAGTTAAGTTCAGTATGAAATTATGTGTCTGCTGGTAGCAAATATTGGCTATCAGCAGATGCTGGCTGAAAAAGTACTGAAATATTTACTGAGTCAGATCACTCAGCTGTGGCTCAGCAGGTAGAGTGGGTCGTCCCTGTTTTCTCCTGACCACATGTTGAAGTGTCCTTGAGCAAGACACTGAGCCCTAAATGGTTAAACTCTAAAGGGTTTGTGCTGCCATTCGGTGTGTGAGTGGGTGCTTGAACGGTTGAATGAGAGGCAAATTGTAAAGTGCTTTGCATTAAACGCAGTCCCTACTCAAGCAGGAAAATACTGCTTGTTAAATAAAATTAGAAAAGTAGCTTGCAACAAAAATGGTACATAAATCATGACTAGTTTGTGCCCGTCATAAATTAATTGATTAATGGCACCAATATTGCCTGCATTTAAATATTACAATGTAGCTACTAGTGATGGTAATCCTAGAATATAATGAAACCTAATTCTCAGTCAGCAGGGTTGCTCTTGACCCTCCTCTCAGTTCTCCTACAAAATTGACAGTCATGAAGCTTGTTTAAAAAAAAAAGAAACACCACTGTCCCCATCCTGTTTGACGCTCTTCCCTTTCCTTTCTCGTGCTTTTGTCTCCATCTTATGGAGCTTCTTCTCTCGTCTTCACCTCCAACCATGGCTCTCTGACATCTATCACAAGGCGCTCCTCTTTCACTGACTCAATTCCACCGATTTCTCTTTTGTATTTTTGAATGTAAGATATTGATTGACTCATCTAAGAGACAAATATAGCAAATGAGCATAACCTCAATTCTCGCTGTTATAGTCAATTTTGTCTTCTCTCAGATTCACAGTCAGACTGGTTTTACTGAGACAGCTCCACAATGTCTGAATAAATTTAAGTCTCTCTGTCCCATGCTGTCTGTTCAGTGTCCTCATTTCAACGACAGCAGCCTACATGTGCCAGCAGCTGACACAGACTGTACAACTGACACTTTTGCATGCACCAGAGCAGACTCGCGCACACAGGCATGTAGGTTGCATACAATGACTTGAGCAGATTCCTGCAGAAACACAGCTGCAGTTTAAAAAGCAGAAATACAACCCACACAATTATTCATTTCAGGCTGAGTGTGAGTTATGCATGCAGGAGAGTCTTTTACCTATAATTTCACTCTGATACGTATGCGTGTCACCCAAATGGCATCGACTTTTGATCATTCCCATCATCATCCCTCAAAGAAAGCTTGCCTCACCAGACACGCCTTTGTCTTCATTTTATATGCTGTATTAAATCTGTTGTACTGATAATGCCCTTTCTGTAGTCAATTTGATTAATGCAGCTCGAAGAAAATCAATTTTCCACCATCTTTCTCCCCTGTTTCATCCCCTCTTCCCATCTTCCTTCCCCTATCAGCCTATCTGTGAGGTTGTCATGGTGGTGGCTCCGATATAATGATTTCAGACTGGTTTAAAGCTGTGCTGCACGAGTGATGGCATGGATTACCGCATGTACTGGACTCACTGGTATGAAAACTTGATTTTCCTGGGGAGTCATAACCAAGACCTCAGCATCTCTGGTGCCCGGAGATACCGCCACAGTAAATGTTTCTGCACTGGCAAACTAATTTGTAACAATTTAGTTTGACTCACGTGGCTCTCTTTTACATTTTCCACCTTTGTTAATTGTGCGAACAGCCAAATGAACGCAGCCATCGGATGAAGAACTGCAGTGTTTATGCGTGTGGCAGGGGTTGATGGAACAGATGTTCCAGAACAGCTGCATTTGGTACATTTTTGCATATACAAATATGTGTTTTTCTGCATGTACAAATGTGTACATTCATTCTGTTTCTCCGATGTAGATTGTTGACAAAAAGGATAAACCATCAGGCCCTGGGAAAGCTGCGAGATTGATGGGAGCATCTGGTAGTCTCTCCTTGGGGAGTGATGGGTGGCATCCAGGCTTTATCAGCTGGATTTGTTGACTGCAATACAGCGTTATTCTCCAGGCCTACATTGACAGGTAGCACATTGTTTGCTCAAGCAATTCTGCATTTCTTTTCATTTTTATTAGTCTGCATTACAGTAACAGAAAAGAAGAGTGTTAAAATGAAAGGTTTAAAATCGAACTTAAACTGCAAAATATACTGACATTCTAGCTCCCTGAGGTGTGAAAGACAATTGGATTATGCCCTGGGTCAGTGAGTGGTGTAGGCAAGCCAGCTGGTCCATATTACCTTTGGGTTTAACCCCTTTCCAATGCATCATTAAGATTGACTGTATGTCTTGGCCTCTAAATTGAGGTTATTGGTCTTAATCCACTGTGCTGATAAACTCCTAATAGCCTACACAGTGTGGACATGGAGCATGTCTCGCCCTATGCCTAAAAAGACCTCATTTATATTTATGACAACCTCGACTCTCCATTCCTGATTAATCCACTTAATATTAGGACGCAGATCCGTAAATCTCCTCCTGCCTCTGTGGAGAGCAGTAAGAGAGCCAGGGATGTGAAAAGAATGTCAACTCAGAGATTTGCAAAAAAAAACCAAGAAAAACATACTCGCACCCAAACACACCCCTGCTACTGCAATCCAAAATCTTTGGACTTGTCCCAGAACCAAAATCTCACAGTGGTGCAGCAGATGGCTGGCAGACACCAACAGTTGTACATTCTCATACTCATACAGCACGTCCTAAGAAGATTGGTTTAAGTCGTAAGCAAGCTATTGAAGTGCTGACGATTATGATCCTCTTTTTCACTGGGGAGGACAGAGAAAGAGAGCCTGAGAGACGGACACATACTGAGTCACAGATTAGAGAGTCAGCAGAGAGTATGTGCTGCTTAATTCCCTCTGAGGGGTTCAAAGGTTTCCTCATCTGTGTTGAGAGCCGTACGGCACACACTGAGGAGCAAATTAGGTTTTCATGGGAGGGGAAGCATCAAAGCTTTAACATGTCAGTGACAGCAAGGTTTATCAGGGAAACAGGTATCACGGAGCTTTGATTCGTTTAATGTTCAAGTCTTTTTAGTCGTTCGTTTAAGACTAACTTTTACAGGTGGGGGATGTTGGTAACTGCCTGCCTCTTTCTGGAAGTGCCTGATTAGATGCATCCTCACTCCCTCTGTCTTTTTACCCTACTCACATTTCTTAGTGATGACAAGCGAGACTGTGTCCTTGAATACCCCTGAGAGTCCCCCCTTCCACCTTCACTCATCCCTCTCTCCCCTCAACTCTACTTAAGCAGATGGCCACAGATGGGGAAAATAGAGCCCCGTGAACCTGGTGGCATCTGTTTTGGGTCATGCTCACCATAGTGCTCCCACATGCATACCTATGTACACCACACACATACACACACAGAGCGCTTCCTTCTTATGGCCTGGTCACTATGACAACACGTATTAGTCACTCCTACTATGACATCATTACCTGCATAGGGTATGAAAGGTCTCTCTTGATACAACAGTGCAGTGTGACATTCTGGAAAGCGCAGCCATATAGGATACACTTGCACATTTATTGAGCACTTCATGCAGGTGGCTATATGTGAGTAAATAAGTAACAACTGCAGTGAATCATAACTGATGAAGTTAAATACAATAACATTTCATTTAAGAGAATTCAGCATTCTTTGGAGACGGAGTATTAGTTTTGATCGTGAAAATATTTGGGCCAAAAAAAGGGGGTTGAAACTCCTGATATAACCCCTTATGTTGATTGAATTCCTTACTGCTATAATAAGAAATACATTTACTTATTTAGCTAGAAAGGCTGAGGATTCAACAACCTGTCAACCTTCTCTGCTCATTTGAATGCTCATGTGTGAAATGAGGTATAGCGCTGCCAGGACAACTCCCATCCACAGCACAGCAAGCGCCATCCATTTCCAAGCGACAGATCATTACAGCTCTGATGGTCGACAGATGGTGATGAATTGGCGCTTGTACCGGTGCTGGACAATTTTGGAGGCAGTCCGTTGCACAAACTGCTATATCACTTTTTCTCCATGATGTAGCCATCCTGTGAGTGCCAGATCCTAACAGAAGCTCCACCCACCTCTTCCCACTCCCCCCAGTTCACCAGAGATGGGTAATGCCACAGGGATAATCCTTGGGCTTGTTGCTTCATGCACAAACAGATGTTTGTTCTGATATAAACAATCACAATTCACTAAAGACGTTGACTAATATCCAGCATATGGCAGCCTAATAAAGTCTAACAAACTGCATTCCACAATTAGTACAACAAATAAACAACAAGACCTGACTTCTGAGTGGCCCATCGAGCAATAAAAAAAAAAAGAGAAGCTCCAGGGATATGATGCTCCTTCATCAACTAATAAAAAACAAGTGAGATACTGTAGAAGCCATTAATTTGTCCTTTAACCAATGCTGTCATCTAGTGGTCTAAATGCGTACAGACCGTTGTATACTTTAACTGCTCCATGTAAAAGGAAAAATGCAGGATGCTTCTGTATAGATCTTTCAGGAGGTAAATAGTCAGACTCTTGTCCCCATATATTTTTGCCATTTTTGCTTCTGATTTAGGATCTCACTGCCACCCCCTTCCGGTAAATGTTTGCTGCAAATATACCTTTAACAAATCTACTTAGAAAGATGGTTAAAAAAATGGAAATGGACACATTTCAGGAAAAGTGACACATCAGACTTCAAACCCACAATGTTAATTAAAAGTAAACCAATGTGTTGGAAGGTCTTTAAAGCACTTAAAAAACAGGTTTCAAAGTAGTAATACAATGCTTTTGATATTCAGAGTGCTCGCACAATTTCACTCTTCTGATCTCCTCTGAAAGAAGGGAAAATATGCAACTGTCATCCTCATTGGCTTCTTAATTTTTCAAATAATCAGGTGTCCAAAGACACGACGATGACCACGACACATACATAGCAAATACTTTAAAAAAGTAATGTAGCATTAACAGTGAACAGAAACCTTTTAGTTCAAAATATTTTTGTTGTATCAGATTTTGTGATGTGAGTGTGTACCAGTAATTTTTTTTCTGTCTCCATTTCTACCTTTTTTCTCTTGTAAAAAGTAACAAATGTCATTGGAGACAAATAATTGTAGGAGGAAAAAAGAACAAACACACACACACATATATATGTATGTATATATATATATATATATATACAGTGGTGGCCAAAATTGTTAGAACACCTGACA
>NTHP01000429.1:471150-501071 GCA_003416845.1 Oplegnathus fasciatus | reverse complement strand
TTAATAATTATAATATTTAATATGTAACATTTAATCATTATAACATCGAGATATAGCATATGTCTGGTCACACTAGAAACTGGCATGTCAAAATTAATGGGTGCATCAGGCCTAGATTTCAAGCAATTGTAGGTGACGGGCTAACCGCAAACATGCTAACCCGCCTTATATCTCTCTGCCGTCTTTTCCAGCTCTTTAAGGCTCTGTTATAGTGAAGTGGCAGAGTGTTTTGCTGTTTTGCCAAAATCAGCAATGTATTTAGCTTACTGGAGTGAAACATTCACTTTACAAATATTTTTTCTACAGCAACAATAGTGATCCACATGTTATATCAGAATAGGTTGTTATCAAGGTATTTTATTTTGAAATGTCACAAGAGTTTGTCAGTAAGGCCTGGCCCTAGTGATAATTCCTATCTGGTTATTTTATGTATAAATGGTTTGTCAGTTTCCAGTAAATGTGCTGTATCACAGTGTACATGGATCATTTCATTTTCATAATGTTAAATTACATATACTGTGATATCACCATCCCCTACAGGTATGTGCAGTTACCAAATATGATGAACAAGTTACACATTTGATATGGTGGACATATTTAAAGAACATCATGACTGACATGTGCTGGACCTGAAAGGGTGTGACAGGATTGTATCAGTGTCTATGTCCACATAAGTATCTGACACATGCACTGAGAAATTCTGCTCTCAGATGTTACATTCTGAAGAAATTGTACATTATCTGTCTTTTCTATACAACTTTTTTTCAACATTTGATACAGTGGATCATCATATTTTTATGATTAAATGTTACTGAGATACAACGGCTGTTGGGTTTTTCATATGGCTTATTAATTTACTCTGCAAATTGGTGACTATTTCATCCTACAGTACAGTTTTTTTGTAAAGTCAATAATCACAAAATGCTGACATTGCTCAACCACAGTGAGCAGGCCTGATGGAAAACACTGAGTTTTTAATTATGAAGTAGCAGCTGGAAAGTATTGAGTGTAAATGCAGGGAGACATTGTTTCATGTGAGCAGAAATCATGCTTTAGTCAGGATGGATGGAGGAAGCGGGGCAATGGATGACTGGCTACCCCAGGGAAATAACATGAGTCTCTGCTGTATGCACTTGTTAGCTCCTTCTTTGTCATTCTGTGCCCCTCTCTCTCTCTCTCTCTCTCTCTCTCTCTCTCTCTCACACTCACACACACACACACACACACACACACACACACAGGCTCTCATACCATACTTAACATGTACCACCTTTCAACCAAGCAGAAGGAAGGAGGCTAATTTAAAAACACTCAGACACAACAGGGACTCAAATCATTCCACACACACACACACACACACACACACACACACACACAGACACACACACACACACTGCAGGAAAAGTTGTGTAACTGCTTCCAGTGCTGAAGTGGAAGAAGTGGAGAGAGATGTGGTTTAGTGGTGGGAAAATCTGTGTGTGTGTGTGTGTCAGTGTTAGTGTGAGATGAGCACATTGCTCATCATGGTGATTCTATACTCTCTGCCCGTACTTGTATTTTCAGTGTGTGTTTGTACTTGTTATGATAAAAGTAGGTCTAATGTTCTCTTTTTCTGTTTAGGTATGTGGAGCGGAAGAACTTCTTGGAGCGCGTCGACCACCGCCAGTTTGAGTTAGAAAAAGCAGTGCGACTGAGCAACATGAAACAATGACACAGACTGACAGCACACACAGACACACACACAGAGACACACACACACACACACAGTGGAACAGATGTTTGGACTTCCTGTATCTTGATTTCTCTCTCTCTAATGACAGAGTTGCTATTCCCCCCGTAAAGTGAGCTCAAACTGGTGCTGTGGCTGGAGTCTATTTCAGGACGGGGATATTAATAGGCTGAGTTTGTGGAATGGTGGGGTGTTGAGATTTCCTGTACTTCCATCCATGTGAGAACCAATTAGAGTTTCAAACCTTTACACCAAGGACATTTTTGGGAAGTGAGGTCATTCTTGCCTGTCCTACATCCTCAAGGGGCTGATTTAAGACTAGGTCTTAGTTTTAGGGTTAAAGAATAAATCCGGTTTATCACAACTTTCGTCTTATTTTTGTAGTTTTGACGAATATTTCTATCTGTAATTATAACATTGTACTCACGGGTTAATTGCTGAGATCTGGGAACACAGTGATGTCATGAAGAAGAAGTATCTCATAAATACTTTAATGCTTTTTTGGCTCTGGTTAAGGTTAAGAAGTGTTTGTTTTAGCACTGTAAATTTTCCTTTGTAGGTTCACTTTTAGGTCCTGTTTTCCACCTGGCATTAACATGCTGTATGTATCTGGATACATCGTCTGGATCAGAGAAACATGTTAATGCAGCTGTAAGTGCATGTAGAACATCTTGCAGTCAGAATGTATCAGATCTCAGCCATGTTTGACATCTATATAGTGTGACCACATCCTGAGGAAAAAAATCCCCCCCCAACGAGTTGAAAGGTCACCTATAACTCCAAGACTTCCTGCTACCTCAAGCTGTCCATCAAAAAGCTACAGACGGTACCTTCCTCTGCAAAAGAAAACTGTTTCATATTGTTTGTACTAATGATCGAATCAGGACAGTTTCATGTCCATCAAAGTTTTGGAAATACTTCAACTGATAATCACCTAATGTTAAGGAAAAATCCCTGCCCCACGTATACTACATTAAGTAGCGCTGATGGTTAAAGCCCCCATGTGTAGATTTTGAACATTTCTGACAAGGTAATTCCTAATTGTGCTACAAATAACAGGGACTTTCATTAGCTGACACAGAATGAATGTTGTGAGTGGAGGCTCCTCAAAAAGACAAAGTTTCAATATGTCCTTGTGTGTCAAATGTTTGGTTAGATTCATTAGAATAGATTTTTCGTAGTGTCAGTGTTTGACCAATATAGTTTTTTTTTTAGGCCGTGTCAGCGGAGGAGCACACTGTCCGGAGCAGATCTGATGGCTGATGTCGGCCTGTCCCTCAGGTGTTGTTTTGTCCTGGTTATGAGCAAATATGAGGAGGAGGATTGATGCGAAAGAGGGAGAGAGATGAGAGGGAGATTTGATGTCTTGTTAGTTTGACTGTGGAGTTTTGATACAGTTCTCTGTGTCGTCATGTAAATATTAAACATCCAATAAACACGAATGGATCATTTTAAATCTGGGGGTTGATTTATTTTAGTTTGCTGAGCTGTCAAACTGTTCTCTAAAATATGTTGTGAAGAGCCTCCACACCAATCATTGCCCATCACCCCTTTTGTAATTCCACTGCACTGATCACCTGCTTTATTTTGTTGTTGCTGTATCAACAGTGCTCTTTGTATAGCACTATTTTTTTCATAATATGGCACGACAGTCACGTTCTTGCAAAAAAGGCCATACTAAGGCGGTTAGTATAATGTCAGTCATATCAGTGTAGTGGTCTATAGAAACAATCTGAAATAATATTCAGTTCAATTTAAAACACAATCTTAAAGGTGCAATGTGTAGGATTTAGGG
Source organism: Oplegnathus fasciatus (assembly GCA_003416845.1). Classification (NCBI taxonomy): domain Eukaryota; kingdom Metazoa; phylum Chordata; class Actinopteri; order Centrarchiformes; family Oplegnathidae; genus Oplegnathus; species Oplegnathus fasciatus. Next base: position 497,547 of record NTHP01000429.1, on the reverse strand, counting down.
GGATCTATTGACAGAAATGGAATATAATATTCATAACTATGACAACAATACCACAGCATCATGTTCCGTTTAACATTATTATCCTATCTTTAATATCACAATACATCATATCCATAACATTAACTACTCTTATGGAGCGCAGAGCAAAGTTTTGGTGAGCAGGCATATGGAGATACCTCCGCTCTCCATATGCCTGCTGACACCCTGTATGTCCGATCCATGGATTTAAAATTCACTCTCAATCGAGCTGATTAACGGGGCTCAGTGGGTGGACATGCCGCTTCACCAGAACCATCTCTAAATGCAGAGTAGGGCACAGATTCTACAGATTATAGCATCTTAGTCCTTATAGTAAGTTAGTTAAATCCCCTTAATATCAGCGTAGGAAAAAACAGTCGTTGAGCGCGAATGAACCTGAAGGCCACCGTAGGTTCTTCTACACGCTTGGAAAGGGAGGGGTGAGGGCAGGGGTATTCAGTTGGTGGCAATCTGCAGCCTCACCACTATATACCACTAAATCTTACGTACTGCTCCTTTAACTCAAGGTCCACTTACTAACTTTTTACAGTTTTCAACAGCATCTCATGGTCTATCATGGAATTGAAGTTGGCTCAGTTGTCATGGAGATGGCTCTGTTTTCATCACGAGCCAACTGAAAAACACAAGTCTAATCTTAAAGGTCCCGTTTTATGATGTTTAGTATTGTTTATTCAGCAAACAAACATGTTAAATGTATTTTCCTCCTCATAAAACATTTGTAAAGCCGTTGTTGTTTTTCATTGGAAACCCTGCATTGTTTATATCCATGTTTGGAGATTCAGTGTTTTTCCCCTGCCTTTTGATGGTGCATCAGTGCATTCCTTTTTGTGTTACAGGCCTTAACTGTGTATTGGTGGAATAGTCTGAAACCATTGGCAGGAATGTATATTGCCTCGCCCGTGTGCTCATGCATGCTTATGCGTGCTTAGCGTGCTCGTGTGTGTCCTTGTACACAAGATACAAACAAACGTGGACCCACTTATCAAAACATTGCTCCATAGTGCTAGTAGTGGTCCAAGACTTATTGGGGTACCTTTAATTTTACATTTATCTGACGATTTAAGAATGCAATTTTAGAAAATTGAATTCATTTTCCAATTTACTATTATATAAATTTTATTTTATATATTTTTACTATTACATATTTTTAAATGGAAAATAAAAACAGATACATTTTACATAGACCATTTATAAACGTGGAATCCTTGGTTATTTGGCCCAACACAATCCCTTGCAGTATAGCATATTCTGCTTCATAACAGAAATTCCATAACAGTGTACACGGTATGTTCCATGGTATTCGTTTTGTTGTACCCAAGGGTGTCAATTTAGTAAATCCTGAGCTATTTACCAACAGTACTTCTAAAGGTGACTGAAGATGGAAAATCCTTTATGTATCTTGAATAAAACTAGTTTAAAGACAGAACTGCTGCTCCTGACAGTTGCCTAAAAATAGGTTGTGATTCACTACTAAACCATTCCTTCCACATACACACTCTGACAGATAGTGGGATTTTTATGGCGAAGGGCTGACAGGAGATTATCCTCACACATGTTCACACACAGCTTATCATGGTTGAAGGTGTGTTGCCATCATTTTATTCTTGTCAGGATGGAGGAGTCTGAAACAGCATTTACATCTTCATGGTACGCTAAAACTCCACTCCAATCAAAATGTCTCAGCAGAAGCAATTCACTAAAATGGTTTCCCAGAGACAACCAGTGCAGTTTGAGGTCATCTGTAATGATGGAATCAATCAGTCAGCTGCAATAAGCCAGAGGTGGACCACAGTGACAGGACCAGATTAGAATGAGCCCTTTACATCAACAAACTCAGTCTCTCCTGCTTTATTTTATTTACATGATAGCCAGAGGGCTGATCATTTTAACATGAGGCTGGTACTGTAATTATTTATAGACACGTGATGTGTTAACCATCACTAGATCATATGTGCACCCTGTTGCAGTGCAGTGGAACTGGATTTGAGTGTCATAAGACCTTCAGTCATGAGGGATTGTTGTGATTCTGCATACATGTGACAATTTCATTTCCTTGACAGTGTAAAAGACGTGTCAAATAAACAAATCACCCACAGGTTTTGACAGGGACACAGTGAAGCCTGGATTTAGTCACCACCATCTATATCTGTTGCTGGAGCAAGAAAATGTCAATTTTGGGCAGAATCTGAAACCTGTGCAGAGCTGAGATGATCCGAACAAACAACAACTACAGCTGACGGTGTGACACCTGCCAGTCACGCAAACATATCCACAAACATGTTTGTCATAAATGCTACCAAGACACACATTAGAAGAAGTGCAATGAAATCATTCGACTCTTGATGACTGATGATGCCATGAAAGAATACTGGCTTTGTATTTTGGGAGGACATTTTGATGTTGTTTTGTTCAAAATAATAATAAATAATAAGTTTAATGTCAAATGTATGCTGTACACCTTCTACATTATATTGGGTAAGTTTAGTCCAGTTTAAGTCCAGTGCCTTCCAAATGCTAATTTACCTTCTTCTTGTGGACACATTTGACTTATTATTGTTTCAGTGGCCGGTCAAACCACAACACCATACCAAGGAGAATTCTGTTTTGGAGTTATTCTTGTAGTTTCAGGCCATCATCTCTGTCAGTAATAATAACATTGTTCTCATCAACTGTGACATACAAAAATAAGTCAGCTGGGTCAAAGAAGGCAGCAGTCAGGTGTTGAGTGTGTGACAGTTCAGATGCTCCTGCACCTCCATCCATGTGGGACAAACTGGACAATGCTGAATGTTTCTGCCACTCTTGAATAAAAGAACCTCTAAATGAACAGTTACTCACTGAGTGAATAAACACAGTTACATTTAAGCACTGCACTACTTTTGCCCCACACTCAGATTCCAAATAATGATAAAATATAAATCTATACCCTCGCCTGCCCTCCCAATAAAGTCAGACAGGCCTATAATCTTTGTAGTCCTGAAGTCATCAGGTGATCCTAAATGTATGTGAATGCAGTTTTTAAAGTACAACTTTGATGGACATGAAACATGAAACTAACTCCTGATAGTGACTGCACAAACAACTGCACGTCAGAAGAGGGAATACAGAGGAAACACAAAGATAGTCCAGCATATTTATACAGTCATCAGATGACACAGCAGTCACTGTAGGTGCTATTCCAGGCAACCTAACACTACACATAACCAAATCCTGTTGCTGTGTTTCAGAAATAATAATAATAATAATAATAATAATAATGATAATAATAATAATAATAATAATAATAATAATAATGTAACGTTGACAAAAAAGAATGCAGACTTGATCTTCACTGTGATGGAATACAAAATTCAACTTTCCAGAGTTTGCTAATAGATTTTGAAATTGTAAGGAGAAGAATGAATAACTGGCTGCACGAGAGGAAAATGCTTCTCATGATATATTTAAATCTCATCTCTTCTTACTGGCCTTTATGTTCTTTAATATTTCAGTGCTTTGCCACAACTTCTTCTTCTTTCATTATAATACACTATATATATAATGTGGTGTGTAGTGAACTATATTCTATGCTGTGTATTGTGTAGTGTAGTGTACTCATGTGTAAACCATTCATATTTCCACAAACAGCAGCATGATCTGCAGAACAGTCTGCGAGCTGATGTTGAGTATAAATGATTTAAATGGGCTGAAACATGCAGAGCCACTGGTCCTTTAAAGGCTTGTTCCAAACTATGCCCCAGGGGGTCCCCTGCTGAGGATTTTAAAGTGCGTCGTAAATTGTAGGAATTACACGTCCTTGTAGTGAGACGGTCTCTTTAAGGCTGGACGGGCTCATCCCTGTGGAGGGACGGCAGCCGACAGCGGCAGAGGCGGTGCACTCCTCCCCTTCACTCACGGTACAGAGCTGTCAACAGAACGGTGGAAGTCACTGCTTCACCTCCCGAATCATCCCTGCGGTGTTTACGAGCTTTTACTGAAGCATTTCTAAAGAGGTCCGCGGAGGAATCCGTGACAGAAGAGAGGAGCGGCGGAGGGAGAGGCAAGGCGGAGGACGGAGGAGAGAAAGCCGAGTCTACTGGACATTCAGGCGGCCGCACTGCTGCTGCCGCTGCCGCAAAGCCCCTGCTGCTGCTGCAGACACATTTTCTACCACTCGGACTGTAAAGTCAACGAAAGCCTGACCGCCCTCTGCAGCTGGATGTTTGCCTTTCCTCTGGAGTTCACCATGGAAGTGATGACAGAGGACTGACACTTGGGGAGCCGTGAAAAAAACCTCGATCTGTTGGGAAAGTATCATCTGGAAAAAACAGAGCACCGAACGTTTTAAAGCCGGGAGCCAAGGAGAGTGACAGCAGCAACAAAATGTCTGTCCCTGTAAGTATGCCAGCCCTGAGGCTCAGGAGATACCTGCACAGCCGGGCTGCTTTCTCTGCCCTCCAGTGTTTCACATCAGCTGTTTAGACAGCATATTTCTCCATGTTAGAGCAGGACCCACCACCTGACAGCTCGACTTGAATCCAGCACACACCCAGTTCTACACCAGGCACCGGTCCAGATATTCAAATGTCAACTTTCAGAACTGCTGTGAGCCTGTTTGTCATCAGCTGGCTGCAGTAATGGGTGGTGTAAAGCAATACTACATTATATTGGATAAAAGTGCCTCTCGTGGTTTGTCATTAGTAAGTGGAATTTGCTGCAGATTGGCTGAGAGGTGTGATACAGGCTGGCTGATAGGGGGCATTAATCTGCCAGTGTAGTGAGTGCTCTTTGGTTTAAGGTCCCACACTGGGCTGTAGTGCCATAACTATTCTGGGCAGGCCTGGCCTGTCAACACATGTAGACAGCTGATATTACTGCCTGCCTGTATTCTAGGATGGATTTATATCTCTGCTGCTTTTGCACACAGTCTCAGACGTTTGCGTTGCAGGCTGCGGCTGCTGGAAACGGTCTTGATGGAGCTTGTTGTGTTGTTCTTCATCACATTCCTGAGGATCTGTTTCACACACTCTGCCTGTGGGGTCTGATAGCTAGCCAGTGAGTGGAACGGAAAAAGGGCTCACACTTCCTGTATTATTTCCGTTATTAGGAATGCACAATAATTACACTGTTAGTCTCATCTGATATCTGATGATTTCCACAATCCTTGTGGTTGATAATAATTATATACTTCATTTCAACAGCAGAGCACCATATGTCTCATTTCAGAGTGTGCCTGTTGTGCTGTAACTGTCATGCTGTATGCACAAGCAGATGTGCACTCTAAAACACTGCTTTATTATGTCCTGATTCATTGCTAATACTACAGTTTCCACCGGGGTTTCAAAGTGAATTCATAAGTGTCTGCACATGTTCACTCTTGCGTTTTCTGTTGCCGCAGGCTTTTACAGCTTTCTTAGAATATACACTCCCCTCCAAAAGTATTGGAACAGTGAGGCCAATTCCTGNAATAAAAGCTGAAATGTTGATCTCTTGTCTCATATTCATCTTTTGATGTCAAACCCAAATGTTTTCAGTCTACAGCAAAAATACAGGAATTGGCCTCACTGTTCCAATACTTTTGGAGGGGAGTGTACTGTCAGTATTTGTAAAATTAAAAGGAAAATATGTCCCTTTCAATCATTTCCATTTTTTAGCAGTGCACACAAGTTAAAAATGACATGTAATTTCAACCTTAGAACAGAAACAGCGTATTCTAGCTATTCTGGCTTATGCATTTGTAAATAACAAGTGAATCTTAAGCATTTATTTCCCTCTACTGATAAGCTGACCAAAGCATTGCGCACCCTTAACGATTAACACCACTATTATAACTGTATCATACATGTGATCTCAACCCAGTTGAACACCTATGGGAGATTTTGGAGCGACGTGTTAGACAGCGCTCTCCACAATCACCATCGAAACACCAAATGAGGGAATATCTTTTGTCATGTTCAGGTCTCATTATCTGATCCCAGTTCTTCTCATGTGTGAGTTGTTGCTCCATGTAGTAAATATTAAGGCTTAAACAGTTTTGTTTTGTGGTATATGGTTGATTGACAGCTGTTTTTCTACACCTCATAATTTGTCAGAGCTTCAACTACCACACTGTTGACAGTTGACTGGTCACATGATAACACAAACCTTGTGTCAGCTGTTTGATTATTCATAAAAAGAGAGCAGTGCTGTAGATGGCTCCTCTGCATGGCTGTCATCTTCATCAGTGTGGCAGGATGTGTTCTGATCTTCTAAACTTGGCAGTCACACACGGACCTGCTGCCTCCTGCTGTTTGACGAGACACACTGGAGATTCAGATCTGTGTGTGTGCGTATCAAGCATGTGTGTTAGACAGACAGTGGATTCTTCTTCAGACAGTCAGGCGGCAGGTTGTACCACCTCCTCAGCAGGGGGGGCACAAGTAGCACTGCCGTCTCCAAAGTTTGTCCGCTCGCAGCAGCTTGAAAGTACACACGGTACCAAATGTTCGACTGGGTGCTTCTCAAACAATTTTTGTGAAATCTCAGGAGAAAAATGTACTTTTCAGGGTAACCTTAATGTTCCACAACAGCACACAGCAGTCTGCTGATAAGTGAAGCATGCTGGATGATATATGTTAAGGCCTTGGTTAGAAGTGTTTTAACGTTGTTTCTCAGATATCTCTGAAAGTGTTTACCCCATTGCCGTCACCTGAATTTGATCCAAAAATTCAAAGTGAATGAACCAGTGAGTGAGTCCATGTGCTCAATTTATCCATTGAGTTCTACAAAGCTTAAGCTCTAATTTCACTCCACCATTAGCTGTATGGTCACTGAATTGGCCAAAAATACTCTGATCAGGCTTTTTGGAGCTGATACTAATCACTAATTTAATGTCATGAGAATCATCTGATCACTGATTGGTTCCTGTTCTTAGATATCTTTTACACAAAGCTTCTGCAGAAGAGACCCTGTAAATGTGTTCTTTAATGTTATGGAGCCATGCAAGCAGCGTGGTCTATGCTCTGTGGGTAGAAGCTGTTCAGTTGGTTGTTCCACCATTTTGGTCCAGACTGAAATATCTCAGCAATTATTGGACGGATTGCAGTGAAGTTTTATACAGAATTCCATGGTGTCCAGTTGGTCCAGTGCTTTGATTTATGACCAAATAGCTGCAAAACTTTTAACTTTACCTTGTTTACTGCTAATTAGCAAATGTTAGCATGCTAACACACTAAACTAAGCTGGTGATCATGGTAAACATTACATCTGCAACATCTGTACATTAAAATGCAGATGTTAGCATTTAGCTCAAAGCACTTGTGTGCCTAAGTAAGCCTCACAGAGCCGCTAGCATGGCTGTAGACTCAGTCTTGATTTGACAAAGACCCCCAGTCATGTCATTTGTAATGAATATCAGCTACTAGTCAATGTTCTTTGCCAATATGTGTCTTAAATTTGGACTTAAAACCACAGTAACCTTTGAGTGAGCCTAGCACTGCAGTGAAAGACTAATTACCTAAAGTCTACTGTATATAATAAAGTATTGTCACATTTACTCTAATACAGGGATGGGATCATCGACTAATTGATTATTCGACCAATTATTTCAGTTCTACTCTGATAATTAACAATGACTTTAATACATCAGCACATGATACAGTATATTTCCTGTGTTGTGTTGGCTGTGTGTTAGCTATGCAGTATGAGCAGTCAAAGAAGCTGCACTTCTGGACTGAACTGTCAGCTGATTGGTTAGATGAAAGTCCAGTGAAATCTCATTGGTTGTTTTGCTCATTTATTTATTGAACTAAGTGATCATATGAGTAAATTTCGGGCCGTAAAAGATTCATGTCTGTAATTACTGGACACACAAACAGGAATTCATGGTGGTGGTAGTGTTGGTTCAGCAGCATGTTGCCATGGTTACAGAGAAATAATACAGTGTTTACCCACCTGAGTAATAGTGGGGTCACTGCTGGTGTGTGAGTGTGTGTGCATATGCACGTGTACAGTGTGCTCAATGAGTTGGAGAGAGGAAGTGCGCTGTGCAGTCTATTTGCTGTGTGTCTGCTCCAAATGTTCTCATGTGCTGTGAGTTATTCTGTCAACTTGTTCTGTCGCTGTTACTGACATCATTACTGACATCATCAGACCTGCAGTATCAGCCAGTGACCTCCAAGTTTCCACAGCAACCGCTCCCATGATCCCTCTCACCTGGTCAATGTCACATTTATCTGTGCTGTCTCTCCCCACACACACACACACACACACACACACACACACACACACTCTCTCTCTCTCTCACAACCATGCTTTCCATGACGTACATGAGCATGGCAGGTTCGTTTCTAGAAACAGAGTTTGTGTGTGTGTGTTTGATGTTTGAAGCATGTTAGACTGAGCGTGGCTTGATATGCTGATCACAGGAAAAAAACAGGATGCNTTTGAATTTCAGACTGGGATGTTTCTCTGTTTGTTTGCATTGCTTCTCTGTGGAGCAAAACCTACCAGACTGTGGCTGGAGGCTCTTCTAGTGTGTATTAGTGTATTAGTGTGTTATTCTTCACACACACATACTGTACATGTACTGTAGCATCAGAGAGCAGATATATTTAGAATCTGAAGAGAGTAGCCTGTGTTACGCCCCCGTCTAGGGGGGTAGGAGTGCAACGTAAAAGTTAAAAGGATGTTCCCTCCCTGCTCCTCAAACCTAATTCTGAACACTGAAGTACCAAGAAAGTGAAATCATTTATTACTACAAAAAATTAAATTGTGACGATAAACTGAAGCAATAGCATTCAGGGCAAACCAAGGTCAAAACAACAAACAAAAGAATCTGTTTCCTCAATAAATAGTGACTAACCTTAGGTGAAATAAGCAAACAAACAAAAAGACATTTACTAAACCTGACTCCCTAGGATACAGGAAATGGCAGCTCACCCCTACAGCTTCAGTGCTATTTACAACAAAAGTAGACTATTCTATTTAGTTACACAGATACTTACAGAACTAACTAGGGCACAATATGGTAACATTGCATAAAACAGGTGCAGCGAACACAATACATGGCCCTTTTCACAACCGCTTTACTTGAACCTGATCTTATCTGGACACTTTCTGCTGACTACTGTAACTTAACAACCCATGGAGGCTTCACGGTGTCTGCTGCATGTACAGGTACTTTTTCTACACACACACACAGGAGACTCACTTCCCATAACAAACCTGCCAGACGACGTCACATGCACACGTCACCCACNCTATTTAGTTACACAGATACTTACAGAACTAACTAGGGCACAATATGGTAACATTGCATAAAACAGGTGCAGCGAACACAATACATGGCCCTTTTCACAACCACTTTACTTGAACCTGATCTTATCTGGACACTTTCTGCTGACTACTGTAACTTAACAACCCATGGAAGCATGCGCTTCACGGTGTCTGCTGCACATACAGGTACTTTTTCTACTTACACAGGAGAGACTCACTTCCCATAACAAACCTGCCAGACTACGTCACATGCATAAGTCACCCACAAGGCCACCTTCCACACAACACTTCAAAAACTCACCCTCACTAAAGGGTCGGCCTGATTTGGCTATTTCTTTTGTCACTACGAAAGCCAGCAGCACCACTAATCTAGCTAAAAGCGAAAAGCTGAGCTGAGCTGCTGTTTATTTTTTGTGAGTGATTGGCCGTTAACTTGTCAGAACACCATTTTTTAATGGATAACCATGGCAACGTCTTGTGCAGAGATGCTCTTTCTGCTGTCTCAGCAGGGGACCTGATTGGTTAAGATTGTTGCTGGGGATTGTAGTGCAGCGCATTATGCACAATGTTGAAACGGGCCAGTAGCCTAGAGGCTATTCATAAGAAATCAAAATTATCTCATGGGCTGGTAAGAATTGTGGGCCTTGAGTTTGACACGAAATCATCCCAGAGTGCCAGTGATGAGACAACCGTGGCTTCCATGTGAGTCTGTGGCAGTCTATGTGTGGGGCAGGGCAAAGACAGAATCCACTGCATTCAAAACACACTTAAAAATACCTCCCAGCCTCGACAGAGCCGGCTCACTCACAAGGGTTTGGGGCAGGCTCTGGAAGGGGCCATAGGTATCTGCAACGGGCCAGCACCTTCCCAAGGGTCTTGGCGTGTCCCGAAGAAGCAGATTAGCCAATAAAACTGAGTGACTAGCAGACCCAACTAGCTGACCTCTGCCAGAGGCCTGGTACCTCTGCAGTGCCGTGGATGGTCCCTCTCTCTTCTGTCTTTTCTCCGTCAGTTAAAAATACACACACATTCACACACACACACACACACAGACATACACACACACACACGTGTGCCCTGCATAACCACTCTTAGCAACGATAACTGGCTTACATATTATTATTATTCTTATTGGTATATCTATCTTTTAACTTATATGTTGCTTGTAAACCTTTTCCTCTGTCTGTGTCTATGTATTGCATGTATCTGCCTCTGTTGGTGTTTATGTACTGTCCCGTCCACCAGTAAAAAACAAGAAAGAAAAAGAAAGGCACGTCAAATTAATATTGAGCTGATACTGTTTCAACTGAGCCAAAATACTGAATGGTGTGTGGATTATTTCACGAGTGTGTTAGGTGACAGAGAGGAGAAGAGGTTAGGGGTAATTGCTTGTCATGCTGAGTGTGTGTTTTCTCCTGTTTGCCTCCTCTGTGTGTGTGATCTCTAAATGGACACATGAATACATTAGTTCAGCTTTAAATTTTAATGAAGGCAATGTTTTTACATTCATGCATCTCATTCTGTAAATGCATGCAGGGCATATACATAAATACATATAAATGTGTGTGTGTGTTCATTCATGCTAGTTGATAGTGGTTGTTTACAATGCTAAATGTGTGTGTGTCACAGTGTTGTGCTGTCCATACATGATATTTGTGTTTTTGTCCTCATCTGCGACACAGTAAGTCAGGCTTTTGTCCCCCCCACACACACACATACACACACCCCACCACCACCCTGTAGTAGGATAGGTGGGGTTTCCTGACGCTATGTACAGGGACTGCCCGGTATTAGCGGTGTTTATGTGTATGTGTGTGTGTGTGCAATAGTAGAGCTTTGCACTTCCATACTAATCATCGCTACTTAGAGATAGAAGCACTTCCTCCCATCTCGATGCACACACACACACACACACACACACACACACACACACACACACACACACACACCTTGCATCTCAATTTCCCCCAGCTCTCCACGTTCTCGGCAGGGAGTTGCTAGGGGCAACAGGAGGGTCCGTTCAGTGTGTCAGTCACATAAAAGGAGCCGGGTGTTGTTTTTGTGTGTGTTGTGATATAAGGACAGGTAGACATGAGTCACAAAAATCATTAAGCTAGCATGAGAGTACTGGAGGCTGCAGTGAAATGCTGTCATTAGGATTCCATCATTCTGTGGTTTAACAGCAGAAACAAATACACTGAGATCAGAGCTGCTCAATTTGTGGTTATATGGTTCTAATAGCTCTGTCTAGCTAATGGCACCTATACAGCCTATTCTGGCTCAGTAGAAACACGCGAGGAAACAGTAGGAAAAAAATCTCATTTTCACGTGACATTTTGACACATTTATTTGTATTAGGATAGTTCTGATTTATTGTAACTTGGGTTTTATTTTCTTAGTTTTTCCCATCATCCCTATCAGTGATAATAACGTTGTATCTATTGAATTAACAGCTGAGATCTGGAAACATGGTGACATCACTAAAAATGGGTCCAATGTGTCAAAAAACACGAACAGTAGATGATATGACAGGTTGAAAACAAACCTCTGGGTTAGTCAAACTAATTTGGAAGAGAAAATGAAGGTGAACAGTAAAGTTTATTACCCAAACTGTCTGTTATAAACATACCTACTGTACTTACTGTAGTTGTGCTCAATAAGGAATTATTAGTGACATTTCAACTGCGTTCAATTTCAGTGTGAACTCAATGAACTGTTGGCTTGTTTACAACCTGTCTGACCTGTCTGATGTTGCTGTGTTCTGGCAGTGTTATCATAATCAAAACTACAAAAATGAGACCCAAGTTGTAATAAAGCATCTGTTAAGAATCAAAAGTCAGGGTTTGACCTGTCTCAGTCTGAGGCTACAGCAGCCTTTTCACTGGCTCCAGAACTTGATGAGTGGATCACCAAGCTGACATCACAATACATCATTCTCACTGTTTCTTCAGCAGCATATTGTCCCCACTCTGCTGGGCTCTGTTGTGTTTGCTTTAGATAGGCAGAGAAAACTCTGCTAATAGTATGGAAACATCAACTGCAATTTGTTTTTCTTGTATGAAATTCTGATGAAGGTGGACATGTCTCTCCAGACACCGACTATAGTAGGTGCATTTATTGTGTCTGTTGTTGACAGGACATGACAGCACCGTGTATGTACCGTGTATGGATGCATACACGGTACATATTTATAACACCATGTTCAATCCAGAGGAATCTATGCTCTCATGAAGGAATAAATGTCATTTTTCCTTTTCATCTTGATACCTGAGTCAAATTGCAGCACTGATTTCATGGCAAAGACAGCGATGTGGCCGTCAGCTGCGTATGATTGGTTGACATTATGACAGCTCCTCAGTTTTTAGTTGACGACCATCGATTTCCGCAACTGAAATGACAGCTGTCACCAGCACATTTTGTCTGGTGCCGCTGAGAAAATGTAAGCAGCACTGTGAATCATTTTGATATACGAAAAGTGGACTGTATCATATCTGTATGTCAGAGCAAGAGCAGGGTAGCAGAATGAGAGTGTAAAAACAGAGATACAGAGATGCAGGTGCAGAGCTGTCATTGCTGTCAGCACATTTCACACATTGTTGCATCTGTATAAAGTGTCCGTCTGTTAAAACAGTGTCAGGTACAGCTGCAGTGTGTGAGCTGACTGTTGCAGTTAGCTGAGCACACCTTAGTGTTAACCCTAACACGTGCTGCACACACTGACAGGAACGTCATTTTAGGATATTCACGTTTGTGATATTAACAGATGCCTTGTGTGTTTGTGTTTACATGAGACTGATGTGAGGCTGCCTTTCTTCTCAGCCTTTCTTCTCAGCCTTTCACCTTCATACACTCTGGTGGAGGCTGACTGACATCTGTTAGTGGATGACAAAATTTGAAGCTGGACCAGACTGAGCTCGTGTTCCTTGGGGGGAAAGGGAAGCCTGCACTGAGACCAGTCAGTCACCACTGACAATACTGTGATAATGCCAACTCGAACAGCAAGGAACCTATGTGACTAGACACGACAACAGTAGTTTGTCCACCAGATAACGACAAGTTCATTTTTACATGGTAAAATGTCCCGCTCACTACATATCTTGTCACAGTTCTTCAAGGGATTTATCAAAATATTTGTGTCATGCATATATTTAAAAAAGAATAACAACTGACGTATTGTTATTGGATTTAAAAAAAAAAGTCTATATCTGTATTGGCTCTAATTTGAATTATAGTATGAGACGTCAAACCCACAGTAGAAACCTTGTTTGCATTGTGTGTGTGTGTGTGTCTATCTATATATATATATATATATATATATATATGTGTATATATATATATATGTATATATATATATATATATATATATATGAAGAATGCTCGGTTGTGATGATGTTATGTCCTTATCCTTACCTCCATTAGCCATAAATGGTTTAGTATTGATTAGCCAGTATGCTGGTACAGAGTTTTATTGACTGATAGACATGTAAGCTTTATGTACAGTTCAGGAACCAAATGCAGTGAACCAAACAGCATTTCTCTGAAATCTCCAGTCCTCATCAGGAGACACTGTCTTCCATCAGCCTCTTTCACTGAATTCTGTGTGTGTGTGTCTGGAGGGGGAAACTGCTCGCCTGGCTCAGTCATAGTGAACTGGCATTGATCAACAACACTTGCAAAACCCTGCTGGCAAATAACGGGCGTTTTGTGCAATGAGGCAGTTTATAATATTGAGTGTTCCATTAAATGCAGCTTTAGTGTGTGTGTGTGAGTGTGTGCGTGTTTGTGAGTGTACTCATTGCCTTGCTGACATTCATTTAAAGGCTTTTCTTGTGGATTAACATTTTTAATAGCATCTCTGATTGTTGGAGGGAATCCATAATGTGTTTATGTAAACTGAAAAGCTTCTTGAATCATAGATTTTACAACTTAATTATTTCTGCATGCCTTAATGTAAGATACATGTTCATAGTACTCAGTGTAATTCAGAGAAGATTTGGCAATAAATCCTTTCATTAATGAGGAAAATTAAACAAATATTTATATATGTAAACCTAATCAGATGTGTTTTCTGCTACCTTCTCTCCATCTGTCTGATCTACATCCCTCTTCCTTTGACTCCAGTCAGTTAGACTTTGGTATCACCCTAACCTCCTTTATCTTCTCCCTCTATCTCCCCCTACTCTCTCCTCCCCCAATGCAGCCCTTCAGCATTCACTTTGTGTCTACATACACACAGAAAACACTGTGACTGGCTTGTAGAAAGGGAGTTTTTGTATATTTGATGACTCAGGTGAAACAGTATGACCTCATGGCATTTGCTCCTTTTGCTTTCATGTCAAAGTGCCAGAATCATCAGACATTTTTCAAATGGCTTTAACAAGGCTGGTGAGTGATTGTCTGACATCACGTAAAGAAATTAGATTTTACACTTTACACTTTTTATCTCACTGATTACAGTGTCTCAGAAGAGATGCTGGTTAAAACCTATATCAGATCTATCAGCTTAGCTCTAAATGAAAGGGCGGGGACAAGAAATTCTTCATTGCAAGAAACCCTCAGAGTTTTGTTCATGAGTGTGTTTCAAACAATGATCACAATGGTATTGGTAGGTACACTTTACTGTAACATCCTTAGTCCAGTGCTGTGGAAAAGATTGTATACTAGAGCTAACAATCATTTTCATTATCAAATAATTTATCAATTATTTTTTTCTATTAATCAATTATTTGGTCTGAAAATAGATAGTGAAAAATGCCCATCACAATTTGCCAGAAAGTGACATTCTCAGATTGTCCGACAAACGGTCCAAAACTCAAAGACATTCAGTTTACAACGATATAAAACAGAGAAAAGCAGAAAACCCTCATCTTTGACAAACAGGAGCAAGAAAATCTATTGCATTTATGCTTAATAAATTACTTCAACAATTAATTAACTCAGGATGTGAAACCTCGTCTGAGTCCTGAACTTTGTATGCCCAACATCCACCCGACCACCTTTCTTACCCAAAAGAAACATGCCTGTGAACATAATCCAGGCAGTGACGTTTGTCAGCACAACATAATTGGGAAAACAATTTAGTAATATACAAATGTAATTTCAAGTAAAATGATTAAGGAGCTGAATTACTACACATTTGAACAATAAATAAATTCTTGCTAAAAAAACAACAACAAAAAAGCTTCAACTCTCCCCGCTTCTGTTTTTCCTACAGTATCTTATAGAATTTTGTCTCTGTCCCTTCTCTTATAAAACTATTTGTCTCGTCTTGTGTTGATATGACTATTGACCGTCAATCAACAGAAACTTACAGACTGTTGAAAGGCGATTAATTCCTTATGCCATTTTTCAAGCAAACTAGCCAAACATGATCTGGTTCCACCTTTTCCAATGTAAGGGTTTCATGCTTCTCTCTGTTTCAGTTGGTCACCTTGGGTTCAGGGAACTGGTGATGTCTATTTTTGACTATTTTCAGACTGAGCGATTATTCAAGCTATCAGAAAAATAATCAACAGACTAATCGATAATGAATTTCATTAATCTCATCTTGAAACTGAAGAACTGTGTCTCTACCCACCCTGTCTCATTTTCTCCATGAATCACTGAATACCTCCATTTATCCAGCCATGTTCCCTCCATCCGTCCTCCCAGTCGGATACGCCTCATCCCAGTTTGTTTGCGCTTGACCTCTGGCCTCTGCCATGATGGGGTCTACATCAGGCCTGATTGGATGATTTACACACTGTGGAGAGGCAGCCGCAGAAGAAGGAGAGAGGGGAAGGGCAGGAGAAAGAAATGGAAGGAGGGAATGAGAGGTGGATAATGAAATGGTAAATGGATGGAGGGGAAAGGGAAAGAAGGAGAGAGATTAATGATGTGAAGAGGTAGATATTACTGTGCCCAGACTGAAAGATGGAGAGCTTGATGTGATTTCCCCTGCAGATATTTTTTCACTCACCTTTCACTACTTCCCTTTTACCTCACTCCCTCTTCATGCATTCCCATCTTTCTATTTAGTCATCTCTCACTTCATGTCCCCACTCTTCCTTCTTCTTCATGTCTTACACAGAGCAGTCACCATCCCATTTCAAAATCAAATGATTTGTGAATCCTGACTGACGAGCTCTAGCGTTAGCATTGTTGTCCACCTTTGTAGAGCTCAGTATGTCATAGAAATACAGAAAACACAAAACATCCACCTCCTTTGAATATCCAGACTACCCAAATTTCAAAAAACATATTTTCACTCTAACCTGTAGCGGTATCTTTCCATGCAGAAGGTTTTGCTTGTAGGAATATGGTTAGAGGGGTTAGGGGCTGTGTTACTCTGGGTAATCCACAGCCCTTTTTCAAAGATTCAAATAGGTCTGGTGTGCCAATTGACACTGTTTCTGTCGATTGAAGAAGTAATGGATCAATCAGAGCTTTGTAGCTAGCTAGCTACCAACCCGTGTAAAATTGTGACAGAAAAATGGTAACAGGTGTGAACAACTCCTAAATCAATGTATTTCTTTCATCAATGTGAAAAATGTAAGGTGAACTGCTCCCAGCAACTGTTACCACAGACACTGTGTCGACACAAAATTAAGTATGACTCATATTGCTTGTTATGGTTCAGCAAGTGCATTTTATTGGAGGTGCTCACATGCAAAATTGAGCATTATCATCAGGTTTTTCAGTCATTCATATTTAAAGTGGCAATAGACAACTTTTCTACTCCCCCCCAGCGTTTCCTAGTGATATTATTGTTGGTGCCGCTGTCGCAAACACAATTCAGTTCAGTTCAAACTTTATATGAGACTCACAAGAGGATCCAGAGCAATATAAAAAAAAGAAAAGAAGATACAAGATACAAGACAAAGACAACCGTATCGCTGTCTGTTTTCCTCAGAGCCGAGCAACTACCAACAACACAGGACACACTGCATTTGTTTCCATATTTCTGTGAATGATCAACACCACTTTGGAAATAAAAGAGAAGAAAGAAGCATGTTCACTGAAGAGGTAAAGTGAAATTGTCCTCATTTTATATTGAGTAATAACATAGTTTGAGTATTGCTTCGCGCAAACAAGTAACTACAGCAGGGGTTGGTGTTGGGGGGAGGGGTGTGTAGGAGAAAAACCCTTAGCGCCTCCTTCACGGAGTCATAACTCAGTCAAATCTGAACACAGGCTCGATACACATATTTTTAGATTCAGCGTGACTTACACTTTCTTACATGGACATCATTATATCGGATATCCATTGCAAATAAATGTCCATAAAACAGCTTAGAAATCATAGAAAAAGAGACGCTCCTAAGAAGTCCAGAACTCACCTGAGAACCATCACGTTTTTAAGTTTTCTTCAGTATCAAAGTAATACAGTGACAGTTGTCTGTACACTAATGGGTGCACTGCAAATAGGAACTGCTGTTAGCTAATTCAGCATACTTTTTATGGTGCTAATTTGTCGAAATGTAAAGAAATGTAGTCCCTCCAAAACAACGGGGCTCACAAAATCAACTGACAGAAAATATGTTATCACCGTCTCCGGTGCCAGCTTGACTGGTAACGTTATTCTGGTAATGATCCAGTAATGTTATTCTGTGACTGTATGGCTGGTAGCTAACGGGAAGAAAGCCCTCTACATATCAAAATACAAATTTAGTCAGGTAGTATACTCAATGCAACTAAATGTAGGCAGGTATACGTAGTGTCATCAGATTTGCCTGTGCAATATTCCACATTTATCAATAAGACAACAGAAAGAGGTTGGCGCACTTCATTTGTGCTGTAAATCGAGCATTTTCCTGGGAGGTCGTACCCAGTGGCAGACAGAATTGCATAGAGACAGCAGAGGCTTATACAGTAGGGAACGCAGATGGTTTCATTATTCTGTTGCCATTACATTGTGCAATCCACATTTACTTCATAATGATTAAGTTAAAGCAAAAAATTTGCTGTCTATTGACACTTTAATATCATTGCATTAACAATGTAAGAAGAACCTCACATACTGGCTCCCTTGATACCAGACATACTGTATGTTGTAAATGGAAAAGACCATACAGTAACTGCAGTGGGACTTCATCAAGACATAAATCAGTCTTTTAAACAGTGATTGGTTACATTAGCCCCTGTAGATCTGGTTTATGCCCTGCCCCCAACTTTTATTTTGTTTGTTCAGGCTGCTGTCCTTGCATTACCATCCTTTTTTTTTTTTTTTTACCCTTTCTGCTTTTGCCCTTGAAAATGTCTTGTTTCTTTGTTTATTTTACTGTGTGAAAACATAAAATCATAAAAGTCTTAATAGCAGAAGTTTAATATTTTGAGGAGACCTTTAGGCAACTGCCATGGGCAGAGATTTCCCTGCAGACAGAAATGACTGGCTCTCTGAAAGTGCAGAAGAAGCGCACACCTATGAAAAGTAATTAAAGGGCCTGAGGCAAGAAATGTGCACTTTGGAATTCCTTTTAAAGCATAATTTTAGCCAACAAAAAAGCACTTTGTAATACATTTGGCTGTGTTGTAGTGAGTGATATTAACACACTGCTTTGTTCTGAATTTTGAAGCACACAGTGTGGTTTGTGAGAGGGCTGTTTAAAGCCAGCAGGGTCATATGTCTTGTTAGTTTGGAAATGATTAGTCAGGTGATGAGGACTTAAACCTGGTGAAAGCCCACGCGTAGATACAGGCCAACATGAGTACAGGTCCAGCTGCTGTTGATCTGTGTTGTTGCACAAAAAGTGTGTGTCATTGAGACAAGCGTTCTAGCATGTTGAGTCCAGTGATTCATCAATGAGAATCTGAATTCATGCACACTTCACACACTCTTTGCCCTGAACACACACTGTTCATTTGTGCCTGGAGGATCAACTGTGTTTGAGTACTTTCAAGCATATTGTTGCGTGTACAACCGTTGTAAGTCATTTTGTTAGCGCTCTGGAGGTTTACCTTCTTTTGCACTGTGATATAGAGCAACTAAACTTCTATGGAGTTCATTGAAGGAATCAGAGCTCTGTAGCTCTGCTGGCAGTTCTTATAAATTGAAGATTGCACTGTCTGCTGAACTTTTAAGGCTTCAGCAGAAGAGACAGCTCCCATCTGAGGTGACTGTTGAAGACATGCTGGTGAAAGAAAGTAAGAATACACTGAGAGTACAGCTCTGGGACTTTCTTGTTTTCACCCCAAGATCATCAGCATGGTCTATAAATATGCCAGAAGCCCGACAGAGCAGCAGTAGGAGGCTCCCAGCTCCAAATTGTTGGGCCCACAAGAGGTGGTGCTGAAGGTGGTTCCCCTGCAGGGCTTCTGGGTGCCTCCTAGCATCTTCCTCAACGTGCCCTCTCCTGCCGTCAGCTCAGTGAAATGCAGTTTTGGACTGGATCTCCACTGCTCTGTGCAACATGCCCCATCAGGTCAGCTTCCCCCGCTCCATCAGAGACAACATGGTCCTGTCTAAACAAGAAAAGGTGAGGCAGATGCTCCCTCCAGACACTGAGGAGGAGGCTGAACTGCAATTTGCATCTTTAGTCAAAATAACTCTTTAATTCATGTTCAATTCTAGTGTCTTTTTAGAGAAAGATTAATTTTAAATCATGATATAAATTACATGAAAAAAACATGCAGAGGATGTATATAAATAAAATAATTTGTCCGCCCTGTGTAGTGGAGCGTCTCTTTTTCTATGATTTCTAAGCGGTTTTATGGACTTTTATTTGCAATGGATATCTGATATAATGATGTCCATGTAAGAAAGTGTAAGTCACGCTGAATCTAAAAATATGTTCAGTTCGGTTCAGCGATCCGGTTGTCTTTGTCTTATATCTTGTATGTCTTATTTTCTTTTTTTTAATGCTATGGGCCCTCTTGTGAGTCTGAAATAACGTTTGAATTGAATTGAATTGTCTTTGTGACAGCGGCACCAACAATAATACCACTAGGAAACGCTTTCTTGTTGAAAAGTTGTCTATTGCCACTCTAATTTGAACAAACTACATGTCCATTAGCATTTGTTTTTTGAAAAAGTCACGGCCCTGAAAACGTGCATTTATCTTCTCAATGTCTTGAATGAGGGAATATGTACTGTAGAAATATCAAATAAAAAAACAAATAGTAATCACTTTAATCCTGTTCAACATCAGTGGCATTTAGTGGCTACAACAAGTAAGCAGAATTTGAATTACATCTAATCCGTGTCCAATCAGAAGTCTCCAGTGCAGAGAGTAATAGCTATGAGCAGTAAGCCTTAAATGAAAACAGCTCTACCTCACTGCTATATTTAAAGGACCCAGCTCTGTGTACAGTCAGTGAGGCAGCTGGCAAACAGAAGATTCTCCTCTGGGACAAACTGCTGCTGTGACCTCTGCTATACAGCTCTAAACTCCCAGCTAACTGTGTGTGAGTGTGTTAGAGCGGCAGAGAGTAGACACATGTACCCTGCTGTCTGTACTGCACAGACAGAGAATTGGGACACTGAGTGCTGTATTTCATTCCTTGATGACCTCTATGAAAGACTTGTGCCAGGAGAGGAAAGGGGCGAGTGAGGCGGAAGAGTTTTGAAAAAGTGAACTTGTATAGAGAAATCTGACTGTAGGTTCTGAATGAAATAAAGGGTTAACATTAGCCTACATTTCCTAAAAAATGGGGAAGCAGTGTCCAGCTTTCTAATAATTAATTCAGTTTGATTACATTTCATTAGTACTAAACAAACCTAAACCTAAATGATTGTAATTCTGACACTACATCTTCTTTAAATTGATCACACAAGTGCCCGAGAAGATGTTTTTGTATTATTACTGTCCTGTGTTTCTTTTTCTCATTGGTAGGATTCCTTCTGTAGGAGTAGATGTCTTTAGGGACAAATAGCAGTTTTTTGAATATCATATAGTATACTGTGTACATGTTGATTGGAGAGCAGCCAGGGCACAAGTTTGTCATTGTATAGAAATGCACTGTTGGCGTTTTAATGCATATGACAATAAATTCCTTGAATCCTGAATCAGAATAGTGCTCAAATGATGAATCGATGACTGGATCGAGAGGTTTACTGGCAAGAATTTTGATAACTCATTCATTTTTGTCAATTAAAACAAGCTAAAATAACAACCATTGCCTGGTTTTAGCTATTCACATGTGAGGATTTGCATTACACAAACTATTATAAACTACTACCACTAAGCTATTATAAATTCAATGTCTTTGGACTGTTGGTTGAAAAAAAAGGCAAACTTATTCTGTCAATTTGGGCTCTGCGAAATTGTGATGGGCAATTTTCCCTATTTTCTGACATATTACACGCAGTGAGATATATCATCTCCCCACCATGTTTTGGGCAACCCCAGCTTGCTTCACCACTGGTGTCCACCAGCGGGTTCTTAGGGTGCTTCCACGACATGCACTGAGTTATTACCACAACTCCTAGTAGCCGCTTCCACAATAGAGGCTTTGAACATGGCCCGCTTGGATTTCACATCCACAACCTCCCCCGGGATTCTTCCGAAGGGGGGACTTAAAAGACGTCACAGACGGGATCCTCAGCCAGACGTTCCCAGCTCACCCTCACTACACGTTTGGGTGTACCAGTTCTGTCCGGCAGCCTCCCCGGGCCTTTATCACGTTATCAGAGTTATCAGACTCAACACTTTAAAAGTGTCTACATGGGTCCATAGCACACAGTGTTAATGTAAGTCTTGTTTAAGTTTAGCCAAAATTCCAAAACTCAGAAGCCACCATTACCAAAGTAATTAGTAAGGGGAGGGAGGTAGAATTCCTTGTGGTTTTACTTCATGGTGAAGGGCCGAGTTCATCAGTTAACTCATGGTGTCACAGCCAGGTTAGGAGTTGATTTCAGAGTTAAAACACATGTCACTCTACTGACATATAGTTGAATCAAACATTACATTCAAATCAAAGTGACAATATAGTTTTTACAGTTGCTAAGTCACATTTCTCTATAGGAGTTCACGTTTTCAAAACTGTTCACACAGTTCTCTTTACTAACATGCAGCTCAGCACAACAGTTAACCTCACATCTGATGACATTTGTCTGCCAATAGTAACACTTTGTCATTCATTATATACTGAGCCCTACAATTAGTGTCTTTGTAAAAGTAGCTTTAATTTATTTATTTATGTCTTAGCATAAACCACCATTCCATTACAACACAAATAAGGTCACGTCTTTATGCTTCTTCATGCTGCTTCTGTGCTACATACAAATGAATCAGAAATGCTGGAATGTGCTTCAGTCGGCTTTTTTGAATTTTTCCTGCCATTTTTGCAGAGTAATTCCAAATGCACAAAATAAAACTAAAGGCATTCTAGTAATGCAGTTCAAAACTACACATATTCACCATACATACTTGTATAGAGAGAGCTACACATAGGAGTTAAACATTTCCTGCGTCCAAGAGGGACATCTGATCATGTGGTCATAAACTTTCCAGGAATGTAGAGTAAGGTGGAAGGAATAGAGGTCATCAATGAATGAAGTCAGGCACTCAATGTTGTATTTCCCAATTAGCAGCTTATGTCACAGCAGACCATCAGAGGAGGATATTGCTGCACACATTGTGATGTTGTGATGTTTTTCAGTGACAGTAATAGCTCTGTTTTTTTATAACAGGCTAGGTTAGCACACCCACAGCTTAACTGCAGCTATGGTTACTGGCAGGATGTTTGTTCTCTTTTGTGATTCGTTTTAGCTGTGGTGAGCAACGTTACCAACGGAAACACGGTAGTAGAAACCGAAGTGTTCCCAGACTTTTGACTTGTATGAAGACGGTGGCTCCACCACCTTCTTCTCCGCCATGCTGTGTGCGTTTACTTTTTATTAATGAAACTAGTTGATTTCTATTCTCAGTTTGGTTGGTTCCCTCTCTAGGAGACATGAAGTAATGACATGCTAGTGAGGTAATGTCAGTGGGCAGAATGTGGAAAAAATCTTCGGATACAGCGTTTGTAAATTAAATTAAAAAGTATCGATACTTGCTGCAAGTGTATCGATTACGTATCACGCGAATAAAGGCGACGATATGTCGTGGTATTGATTATTTGTCCCACCCCTAATGTTAACGTGCAAAATAGAGTGCAGTAATGAGAGAGAGAATGAAAAGTGATTCACAGTTTAGTCTACATTGACTTATGTTGTGCTGACTGTGTGGAGAGTTTTATGAGTGAGCCAGACAGAGAGGGAGACCACTCAAGGTTTGAAGTAATTTGAATATTTTATTTGAAACGAAGACGAAAACAAAGTAATAAATGAATCTTTAAGTCAGTGATGGATGCAATGCTTAATGTATGTGTGGTGTTGTGAAGGCTAAACAAAGAGACGAAGCCAAAAAGGTAGATGATGGTGAGAGAGAGAGACAGAATGAGGAGCCAGCCTAAATAACCGAGGCCCATCCTGCCCTGGCGCAAGACATCAGGGCAGGCCATCTCTACCTGCAGGCAATCTGCAAAGGGAGAAACAGACAGACTGAGCCTTGTTTCAGAGTGTCTTTCACTCGCAACGCAACACAAAACGATGACGTCAAATCCAGAGTGACGGAAATGCATCAGAGCAGAATCCATGCTGCTATTAGCAGAGCGGTGTGGGGGACAACACTTGACTTGATTGATTGTTTGGAGGGCAAGATAATGATCTCCATTTTTCATGCTTCCGCGTTGGAAAACCGCATCACCAGCATAGTAGTTACTGACGCCTACGTCGTTACCACAGCAACCCATGCAGATAGGTTGGTGATGTCTGGACACACAAATCCGATCTGATCACTCGCAAATAACAGTGTGGACAATCTGCCTTAAAGATCTGATCTGAGAACAAATCTGATTGGCCTGCACTCTGATCAAAGCCTGAGTCAGGCTGTCACACTGCTGATGATCTTTTCATGTCATCATAGGGAGTCAGTCACAGAGCTTATTTATCTAACAGTGCGTGTTGTCCTCTCCGAGAGGAGTGTAACATCAGACGAGAGCTAAACCCCTCCGTATCCCCTCCACCTTTATCTCTCTGTCCAAAACAATCTGTCCATCTCTCTTCAGCTCCCTGTATACAGCGCCTTCACTTCCTTCCTCTCATTTCCCCTCCTTCAATTCCCAGCATCCCCCTCTCATTTGCTCTTATCCGTCCAGTCCTCTCTTGCTCTGTATCCCAATCATTTATCCAGTCCTCCACATCTTTCTACTACAGCACTCTTTATCCCACACATATTCCATCTATTCCTCCCCTCCCACCCGTCTCAATTCCATCATACTTACACACACACACACACACACACACACACACACACACACACACACACACACACAGTGCTCAGTGGTGTAGAATGGCCTTTGTGAGGAGTAAATTGCTTGGCCTCTCGGTTCACAACCAATTCACAGGACGGCAGCTGGGCAGATTAAACTCACAGCTCCCATAGAGTGCGTGTGTGTGTGTATGTATGTGTGTATATGACTGACCACCTAAGCTGCAGTTACCTTAATGTCTGTCTGTCTGTCTGTCTGTCTGTGTATGTACAGTTGTTTCAGCTCAGAATATGCTTCCATTAATAAAAAGGGAGTAGAAACATGGAGAGAAAATGGAAATGAGCTGCTGACTATTCTGCTGATCAGCTGCAGTACCTCCAAGTCATTAAAAACAAACAACAAAAAAACAACTATAATTTGTGAAAATGTAGAATGCTTGCCTGCGTCAACTAATTTTCACACAGATTGTTGCATTATTGATTTTTTTCCATCCAATTTTCACCATCTTAAAGCATAGGCGACTTCCTGTTTACTACAACTACTACGACTTTCATTTTTGTAGTTTTGGCCATAATTTAATAGTACTCACACAAAGCTGGTGTTATTCTATATTTTTCCCCTTGTCAACAAATCCAATGTGCAGACACAAACCAACAATGAATTAATCTACTTGTGTGTGTACCAAAGCCTGATATATCTTCTTCCTCTGTGCCACAGAGCTCCTTTGTTGTCCAAAAACTATTAAAACACATCAGATTAGATTTAGATTTATTGATCCAGAGGGATATTTGTTTTCACAGCCAGTACAACACAGAACAGATATAGACAGTACATAAAATTCATGTATATATTCATGCCCCTTCCTGTATCCCAGCTCACAACAGTGTCAGTGAGGCAGTTTGTTCGGGGCTGCCATGGCATAAGGGACAACACTCCTTCTGAAGCGAGCTCTTCTCCATTTTAGAGTCCTGTATCTCCGACCAGATGTAAAGTGTTGATTGAGGGATGATCAGTGCCATTTGCTATTGTGAGTGCTAGGTGTGTGATGGCTCCGTGGTTCATGTGTGACAGATTGGGTGTGGGAAGTAGGGCTGTCCTGAATAACATTTTAAAGTTTACATACATTATTTAAAGCAACTCTTTTCATTTTGTGTTGATTTTGGTGGTCCCTGTGCACAAAGGCGGTAGTGTTTCACCTAAAGTTAGGTTACATATTCCCTCTGTTTTACTCCCCACTGCAATGAGACTACTTCTCCGGGAGGAGAGCAGGCAGCAGCTCTGGAGACGGACCTTCAGTTAGCAGCTGAAGCAACTCGAATTCAGCCAGAGCAAACCCCAGCACTGGTTCGTCTGATATCGCGGCATTAAGAATAACTAATAGAAACTAATAGAAATAACCAATCTTCTCGCTGTTGGTCTCGTTTGCTAATGTCGGTCATATTGAGGCATCGGTATTAAATTGAGACTGCTTCATAACCAGTTACAAACTCCACAGAGTGCTTTTAACTACATCACCGTAATCTTAACTTTTTAGCTGTTCCAAAAAATGAAAGGATGTTTTGCTGCCTTTTCATCTATACTAGTTAACGTTAGCGAGCTGTAGACTGGAGAAAAAATAATTAATTCACTCAAAGGCTACTGGCAGCTACCAGCAATCTATCGTGGTAACGTTACATAAAACAGGTGCTTTATTCACTCGTTGCAGTGAACACAATACATGGCCCTTTTCAAAACCGCTTTACTTGAACCTGATCTTATCTGGACACTTTCTGCTGACTACTGTAACTTAACAACCCATGGAAGCATGCGCTTCACGGTGTCTGCTGCACATACAGGTACTTTTTTTACACACACAGGAGAGACTCACTTCCCATAACAAACCTGCCAGACTAC
>NTHP01000429.1:403227-422285 GCA_003416845.1 Oplegnathus fasciatus | reverse complement strand
GTGTGTGTGTGTGTGTGTGTGTGTGTGTGTGTGTGTCTGTGTGAGAGAGAGTGTGTGGGCATGTATGTGAGAGAGAGTGACCCCAGTCAGAACAGACAGAGAAGTGCATTCATCATCCACTCAGCACTCACACAAGAAACAGAGCTGGTTGGCAGCGGCTCTGGAGTGTGTGCACATCCAGTACACTCTTACTGATACTAGAGAAGCCCAGAGGGGTAAAAACACAGAGAAAGAGATAAGGCACACAGTATATCTGAATGAGTGTAGGAGTGTGGATCACTGTTTTCAGAGTAACCCAGCTGTTATAGTAGCTATTTGGTAGAGGAAACAAATGATGATCCTAATTGTTATCTGTCCTGGCTGATGCTATTGACAGCTGTCTAACAACTGGCAATTGTGGAAATGTGAATCAGGACTGGTATGGAATGGTAAGAAAAGGACAAGAGAAAGAACTGCAGTATTATGGAACTAGCTGCACCATATAATGATGGGGCGCACTGACTGAAAAATGTGGTGTAAACAACCAAAGGAGACCAGGCAACATGCTGAGACAAACTGAAAAAAATGTCAAAGAACTGCATGGAGTAATGTTAATGTTTTAAAGATAAGATTTTGTGGTGAAGAGCAAACAGCAGGAGATTACATTTTCAAGATGGATATTTCTTGAAATATATTGAAACTTTGTAATACTTTTAATGCCCAGTATATCTGAAAACATCTACAATCAAGAATTGGTTATAGAGTTTCAAATGGCATTAAATATTTGGTCTTAGTAAGGCAACATTAAACTGCAAAGTAGTAGTAGTACAAAGTAGGAAAGAGTGCAAATATAAAGAGTGTAAATATAAAATATCAATAAGGTGCAAATCCAAAATATACACCATGCCAAAATATAAACAGATTAACGATAAGGATCATACAATATGGTTGTGTGTCTGATATGATTCTTAATCAAAAAGTTCAGTTGCCTCGTTAATAATTCTTAAAATGACATCGACTCCTCCTCTCTCATTGAAAAATCCAGAATCTATAAATATGCACATATTGTTCATTTCAAAAGTGAAACTGCTGGACACAAGATGTCTCCTACTTTACTGAAAAGTCCATTCTCAGTTTATGTGCTCTAGAGGTTTTTAAGGTTCCACATCACACTGTAAGTTACATACTGGACCACGATTGGCACCTAGATTGGTTCCATCACTGGTTTTGATGTAACAAAGTCCTGCCAGTATGTTAAACTGAGATTTAAGCTGAGCACAGAGACACTTTTTCTCTTCAGCCCTAGTGTCGAACTCTGCACACACATTATTCTGCACAGTGAAGCTGAAACATGCATGTGATGGAACGAGAAGCAAAACGCTTTGACTGGAGGGGGACTTAAAGCAAAGTATAAGATGACAGAGGAAGACTGAGGAAAAGTGGGTACCTAGACTAGAAATCTGACTTTTGATCACAGAGTTAACTGAAGTGTCTGGCATATCCTATAAAAGGGAATTTTCTGTGCGTGTTAACACAGCCAGTGAATGAATTTGATGAAGTGAGTATATCGGGGTCGAGTGTCTTTCTCTTTCTCGCTCTCAGCCCACTCTGAACCGTGAATAGGCCTTCAGTGCAATGAAAGAAAAGTCTGACTATAAATCTGAAAGCCAATTACATGGCCTCATTTAAATGGGCAGTGCTTTGTGCTTAGGTGTGTGTGTGTGTGTGTGTGTGTGTGTGTGTAGCTGGCATGGGGCCAGTACAGGCTGTACTGGTCTGTGATAGTTGGGGTGGAACTCAGACACAGAGAGGGAGGAGAGCAGGCCGAGTTCAGATGTGGACGACAAATATTGGTTTAGTTTCAAAGAGTTCCAGAGAGACTGAGGGGAGGTGTTTCTGTTTGCACGCTGGGTTTCCACACAGATGGACGTGTGTGTGTGTGTGTGTGTGTGGAGTATGGAAGACATGGTTTTTGGATTGAAACTGCCTATATTTTGTTTCTATACTTAAATACTACCATCCCCATCATGCAGAATTTGAAACTTTTGGCGCCAGTCTGAGTGTAATGCTGCTGTGTATACCGAACGTGCATTTGCTATTGCTGTGTGTGAATGATGATAAATGCAAAACCTCAACTCTAATGCAATATGATTCCCACTCCGTTCACTAAATGTTAGAAAACTACAGATTAGATGCCTTTTAAATATGAAATACACTCTTGTTACACACACTTATTAAAACGATTAACTTTATTTATGGTTTTATGTTGGTTTGTATAGATTCAACCACAGACTTTATCCATAATCAAACTGTAACAGCAGTTCAGTGTCCATGTACTTTGCCTTCTCTTTGGCTGCATGATAACACGTGTAACAGCATGTACTGTAATTTATGAAAAAGAATTATAATATGGCTAGGTGTTGTAGCGTCCATCCTAATTATGTACACAGCTGTGGCTGTGATTTTTCAGTTTTTCTCACATGTAAGGACAGACTGGCGTGTTCCAGTTCCATACTACACACTCATTCTAAGCAGGTTTTGAGTGTGTAGTGTGTTCACACTAGAAAAGTAACAAAATAAGTATCTTAAAAAGTGAGTATGCATGCTAAATGTGCTTCATTTTTGAGTGTGCTGTTGATGAATATCATTGATCATTGACCCATATATCCATAATATATAGAAATTAAAACACATTGTTGATGGTGGTGAAGCAGCTGCAGGAAGATCTTGGAAAATAGGTCTTAATTCTGTCTGTCCTTCTTCTACAGAACGTGTTGGCCAAGGCCTTGTATGACAATGTGGCGGAGTCTCCGGACGAACTGTCCTTCCGCAAGGGTGACATCATGACGGTGTTGGAGCGTGACACGCAGGGGTTGGACGGCTGGTGGCTCTGCTCCCTCCACGGTCGCCAAGGCATCGTCCCTGGCAACCGTCTCAAGATCCTGGTCGGCATGTACGACAGCAAGCAGCAGCAACAGGCCACACCTTCCACACCAGATTCAGCAGCTTCCTGTCCCGCCTCCCAGGTGCAGCGACCCCTCCTTCCTCAGAGCGCCTACGCCAAACCAACACTTGCTCCACCATCTGTTGCCATCGCTACTTCCTCCTCCGGGTTTGCCAACAAGCCCCTCCCCTCAACTCAGTACACGTCTATGCACTCAGCCTACTCCACCCCCAGCTCTGCACAGCCCAACCCTGACTCTGTCTACATGATGCCCCCCTCCCACAGCCCCAACCCAAGTCCCCAAAGTCTGTACCAGGTCCCCTCTGGCCCAAGTGGGCCCCTTCCACAGGCCCAGCAAGGACCCCCCAGCAAGGCCCCAGCTCTAACCCAGAGACAGTACCAGCTTGCTGGGCAGGACATCTACCAAGTGCCCCCTTCTGTAGGCCCAGGGCCAGGCCAGGGAGCAGCCCCAGCTGGGGGGACAGGAACTGGGCAGGATGTGTACCAGGTGCCACCCTCCCTGGACAAGAGGAACTGGGAGAGCAGCAACAAGCCACTGGGCAAGGTAAGAAGGAAGGAGAGAAACCTAGTATATGGCTGGACCTGTATGGTCCATGTGCTCTATTGTGGCCAAACTGTTACAGGAATAGTCAGTGGTCGTGTTTATAATGTGAATTCCGTAACTAACATTCCCGCCTGTTCATCAATGGCCAATGGGGAAAACTCCAACACTCAACCAGCTAATCGTGTTACTTCATCACTCAGTCACTCACTCAGACTTTCGCGTTTGTAGG
This sequence comes from Oplegnathus fasciatus, assembly GCA_003416845.1. Classification (NCBI taxonomy): domain Eukaryota; kingdom Metazoa; phylum Chordata; class Actinopteri; order Centrarchiformes; family Oplegnathidae; genus Oplegnathus; species Oplegnathus fasciatus. Next base: position 418,568 of record NTHP01000429.1, on the reverse strand, counting down.
GCTGGCCCACTGCAGTCCAGCCAAAAATACTGGATGGACATACTGTATGCTCTTAGTTTATGGAAACTGAAAGAAAGAAAGGAGGAGAGGATAAAAGCAAGGCACCAAGAAAAAAAGATTGAAAGGAAAAAAGGGAGGAAAGAATTAAGGAGAAGGAATGAAAGAAATAGAGAGAGAATATATTGCTGATGTGAGTTTAAAAATGAAAAATCTTGAAGCAGAACAGATGAGAGTAGAACATTTAGTTTAATTGTTCCTGACCTGAACTGTGGGTGTTTTTGTATCACACACACACACACACACACACACACACACACACACACACACACACACATTCCCTGCTATAGTCACTGTTTGCATTGTGTGTCTGTTTTTTGTCAAACCAAAAAATACAGGTTGTTCTTTGTGCTGTGTGATAAGGTTTTCAGATATTGACAGTTATATATTGGATATCAGCCAGCCAGTATCATCTGCAGTAGTGTAGTATCACAGAGTTTTTCTAAAGGTGTGGTCATTCACCTTAAATTCTGGGTCTTAGTGGAGAGTTTCCGGTCAATTTTCACACTTTGGCTCATAGAAGAGATTCAGAGAGTTCTGTACTGTTAATGAAGTGTGAAAGCTTTACATTACACAGTGGTATAGAAAGGTGGTTAACCTGCCGACCAGAACTACAGTAAAACCATTTTCAGACATGGAATATGTAACATTGCTGGCTTTATCAAGTTGTTAAAGTAATAGTATTTTGTCATTCAGATGTACAGTACATCAGCACAGTACGTACGTGTTCCTGACTGCTTTACTCAGACACGACAAGACCATTACAGAAGGAAACTTGTGTGTGGAATATTTGGTCACCTGGTGCGCGAGTGGAAGTGGTCTCTCAGCAATGAATGAGTTGAGAAGTTTAATGAGTCGAAGAAAGCAGATTTTCTGTTTTCTGTTTTCTCACAGGCTAAAAGTTTATTTTATCATTAATTTGATAACCACCATGAGCGCTAGGGACACTCACCCTCGCTTAGTCTCCTGTGAACATCCTAGTAAATTTTCTCATCAGCTTAATTACCAAATAATTAGGCTACTTAATTGCTAATATCCGCCAATGCGCAAGTATAGAGTGAAAAAACATAATGTTTAATTCCTATTTGCTCACATGCTGTAACCTATCCTGAGCATTTTACTGGATAATCATTTATTCATCCCTGCAGCTGGCATGAAACTTAAAACTAAAAGAAATATAAAGCTGGCCTGATTGTTACTGTGGCTGTAAAAGGATTTTTAACCACTTTTGGACCTGTCACAATCAGTGAAGAATCTCCCTAATAATGTCAAATAGGCTCCTTCACAGTGTTTCATAGTTTATTAAAATGATATTGTTTTCTTTGAGTATAGGAGATGATACTTATGTCATAAAGTTATGACGAACATAACATGCATTTAATTTCCCTCTGTGTATTTTTGCAGCCTGCAGCCTTTAAGCTAATCTGACCACATTCAGTTCAGACTTGTGTTGTGTTGAAGGTGTTACAGAAATGTTACCAGAGGAGATCTGACCTAGTCTGACTGATGTCCTGACTTTTATGTAAAAGTGACTTATTCAGACATGAGACTGACATGTGAATTTTCCTTCAGATTTATGTGAAGAGGTGCCTCTCTGATAGGTGCTTATGTGTGAAGTGTCCTTGTGACAGTTTTAACAGACACTGACACCACCAGCCAATGGGAAATTAGTATTATCAGTGGTGGTGAGAAAGATAAAGAAACGGGCAATTAAATAATTCCTAACAAACCATGGAAAAACTACGTCCTCGTGAATCCCATTGTGGCTTATACCTCAGTGAATTTAAGTCTTCACACTCCAAATGACAGTGCCGCACTGGACTGAAACAACCTGCTGAACAGTTCCTTGTGTGTGTGTTTGTGTGTGTGTGTGTGTGTGTGTGTGTGTGTGCGTGCGTGCATGCAGAAGACCAGTGAAATAATAAGATTGTTAATAATTCAGCTCTGAACTTGTGGTTCGGTGAGTAAGCACTTTACAGCGCCAGCAGGTGACAGGCTGTGCGTGTGTGTGTGTGTGTGTGTGTGTACTCTGGGGAAGCCCCTCCAGGCTTGCTGTGGTGCAGTGAGCCATATGTGTAAGCACCATTGTGAGTGGGACTGTTTTTCTTAAACAACATATGACCTCATCTGTGTTCCTCTGTCTGTCTCTAACTGTTTCATAATAAATTCATATGAAATGTAACAACTAGTGAAACGCTTCATCATAAATTCAGTAGGGATGCGTTGTGTCCTCAGTGCCCTGCAGACACTAAAGGTGCATTTGTGGTCTCAGAACAAGGTCGGACAATGTTGAAAAAGCCCAGTTGTACTTTTTTTAGAACAGCTAGATATGAAGGTGGGACATGCTGGTTGTCTTGTTTTTCCATCGGGCTGGGACATGCATGCTGAGCCATGTGGTGAGCAACTCCAAATAGATCTTGTAACGTGTGCACAGCACAGATCTTTTTATAGGACAGCATGGCATGGTAAAAGTTGTTGTTTACTTCAGTGATGTTTTGGAGGTAGAGCCTGTTGTCTGCAGCTCTTCACTGAACAGCTCACTGTGGCTGTTTGTTCTTATATTATTCCTCCTTGCAATATTTGAAACATATCCAGTGGTAGAACTGGTTACTGTATGTCCATATTGTCTTTTGTAGACCGATTTTTATCAAACTATAGCATCACTGTCAAATACCACCTCTCCCAATACGTATTCCAATACCTGGGGCGGTTCTGGGTCATTATTAATTCTGTTGTCATGGTGGCGTGTGCACATGTGGCGGCCAGTAGCTTCCTCAAAATTCAATTCGCTTTTGTTTTTATTTGCTATTTCTTCGCCTTTATTACTGAAGCATGTATTACCTGTGACAGAAAAACACTCATCAACATCCGGAAAGGAAGCGCAGGGATTGCATTAAGTGTAGCAGACCTTGAGAAGATCACTCCCCACAACATCTTCTGACCACCCAGCCAGACCAAACACCACCGCATGTGGTGTAACTGCCCCAGGAAGAGGGGTAAGAGAGCTAAGCTAACCCAGCTTGGACCTAAGGCTACTCCACTACCCAGCCTTCTCTGGCTGATGTCCGGTCGCAGGAAAAGAAAATGAACGAAATAAGACTCAGGCTAACCCAGCAACGGGAAATTAAGCACTGTTGTGACCTGGCTCCACCACAACATCCCAGATCAAGCTATTGCACTTGACGGGTCGTCCATGTTCTGCACCGACAGAACACAAGACTCCGGTAAGATGAGGGGAGGTGGACTCTGTGTTTATCAATGATGCTTGGTGCTCAAACGTAGTCAGAGCTGATGGACAATGTTTCTCAGATGTCGAGTTTTTAATGTTCAGATGTCGACCATATTATCTGCCCAGAGAATTTAACAGTGTTTTTGTTGCTGCTGTTTACATTCCTCCAGATGCAAATTCAAAAAATGCACTACAGGAACTGTATGAGGTCATCAGCAGTCACATGACAAAACAACTGTACAGTATTTTTATTGTAGGTGGTGATTTTAATCAAACTGACCTCAGATCTGGGAAACCAGGGGAAACAATACCCTGGACCATGTTCACACAAACATTCCTGGCAGCTACAAAGCCCTCCCCCGCCCCCACTTTGGTCTATCAGACCGCATTTCCCTGCTTCTCCTGCCTACTTCTCCCAGCTGATTAAAGGAGTCAAACCATCAGAAAAAAACAGTTAAAATGTGGACAGATGAAGCTACAGCAGCTCTGCAGGACTGTTTTGAGTGCACAGAGTGGCACATGTTCAGAGATCCTGCCATCCAGGAGAACCACATCGGTCTTGAGGAATATACATTAGGCCTGCACAATATGAGGAAAATCTGCGATGTGCAATGAAATGTTCAATATTGTGATGATGATATGACTTGCGATAAATGAAGAAATATTGAAGTGTGCATTAACATTAAATTAAATACAACATAAGCAGGGACGGACTGGGAATGAAAAATGGCGCTGGACTTTATGACTCAGACTGGACCACCAAACCCCCCTGTCGCCCCCCCACGATACACTACCACCCACACCACACTTTATGTAAACAAGATTACTGTACAATATTTATAACAGTAACTTTAGTAAAATAGAACAAGGTGGTGTTGCTCTGAGGAGGGGGGCAGATGCACTGTCCTCAACCTGGATGACTAATTGGTATAATGAGTATATCAGTATAATATTACAACATTAAATACAAAGTCTAATGTTAGTATAATAGTATAATGTCAGTATAATAATAATAAAATATTAATTATATAATGTTAGTCTATTTATATAAGATATTAATTCCAATTGGACAATACAGCAGTTTACGAAATACACAACCAACATTTATCATTTTAGGTTTTGTTCTTCATTAAATCCTTGTGGAAAAAATGGTCTGCATTGGTGGTTAGTCTCTAATGTGTTAATGCTAATGTAGCTGAATTGTTATATTTATAGTAGTTTATACTTTATTAATCCTCAGTGGGGAAACTCATTTTTTACACTCTGTTTGTTACTGGGTACACACATACACATAGGTCCAAACACACACATGCACACACAGGACCTGGACATGCATTAGTTAGAGAGATGGCAGAGTGACTAACTGCTTGGCGCTCCAAGCAGTTAGGGGTTCGGTGCCACACCTAAGGGTTCGGTGCCAGAAGCCATACCAGTTCACACTCCATGCTGTGGTCCATGCTGGACTTGAACCAACTACCCTAAACAGTCATCAGCTGGACTGCGGATGGTACAAGGTAGATGGTACATATGTTACGTCATTCAGCCTTCTGAGACTTTCTAATACAGTGATTATGTTTTATAATCAGTTTGCACGGTCATGTGGAGACATAATGCAAGCACACACAAAATGTGCTGCCAACTTTATACATTTCAGTTATCAGTTTGGTGAACACTTAAACACGCTTAAAGCTGAAACGGAACTGTCTCATGTGTTTACTTTACTTGCTTCATTTTGGTGGCCTGACTGTCAGGACATGAAAGCTGGAAAATTCTCTCGGCTGGTGCTCCCAGTATCTGTGACAGGGGTTAACAAAAAGATTACACCAGGGAGGGGGAGGGGCTCTGTTTTCCGTTCCGTCAGTGCTTAGCTCCGACCATCCCGTTTAAAGCACATTGGTTCCTACACAGCTATAATCTGGGTTTATTGCAAAAATGCCACACATGATGAACAGTAAAGATTTAGGGCTTTGCTGAAAACAGTCAGGGTCGGTAAACTGGGCCGGGCGCCACCCATTTCCAATGCCTCAACTCAGGCTCTGCCAATACCACTGCCTCATACTGCCAGTACTATTACTCTCTTTTCTCCAAACTTAAAATCTGTTGAACTCATTAGAATCATTTTAATGTAAGGTAACATGAGGCCACGGATCACTGTGGCCCTAAAACTGAGTCTGTGACGTGCTCTGACTTAATAAATGTAAGTGATAGCAGAAACACTGACACTGACAAAGAAACTGTACAGTATGTATTGTGGATTGTTCACATCATGACCGATCCGCTTCATAAGGTCAGATACAGATTGACGTATCATATTGGTGCATACCTAATCTGTACACAGCAAGGTATTTAAAAATGCGGAGCTAGTCGCCTGCCCAACGTTACATGTGTTGTTTACCACCAGACATGGCAGGGTTGAGGGATGAGACCATCAGGGCTTGGTTCCTCTGCCAGGCAGTGGACAGCATTGTAGATCAACATGGTTATCCCCTGTTGTGAGGCCTTAGTCTAAATACATATGATCATAGCTTGACACACCACAGCACATCTAAAGTCAACCATGCCGTGCCCATGGAACATGGCCAAAAGTGAAGGAGGAAGAATGATAAAGGATTGTTTTTGCAAGAGATCAATAAACATCCCACAGAAAGAACAATTTGCAGCTACAACACAGGTAGCTACATTCACTGCTGTGTGTTTAATACCAGCTGTGAGAGTTTGAATCAGAAACCTGGAACGAAGGTGAGCTATAATCAAATTAACAAAAGATCTTGATAATCTGTATTGATTGTGGTGACACAAAATGTTAGTACAGTGTTATAATGAATATTACAGCCTGTAGTAGCCACTACCAATGCAGGACTCTTTGTGTGGTTTGCAGAAGCTGGATATTGTTCCATAGTAAACTCTAATAGCGTCATCCTAATTAACTCTAACGGGAGTCACGTGTAACAGTGAAGTCATACCCTGGGTCATGTAGCCAGGGAGAGAGAGAAACAAAGAGTGATAGAGTGATGTCACAGATGTTAATATAAAAATGAAAACCTACTATGCAGTATAACACCAGTATTTAAAGTGAGATAACAGAGGAAGGTGTCCATCTGAAAAAATACATGTCAGATAGCAGATCCATTATAAACTGACAGAGGGGGAGGATACACTTACAGGAACACTTTGCCAATTTACAACCTCCACATGCATTAGTCACAGTTGTGTGTGTTTAAAGGGTGATACCAGTGTCTTTACACACTCTTAGTTCTTTGCCCATTTACATTACAAATCACATGCACTTTACACTACTGCTGATCATTTTACAAAATATGCTACAGTGTGTGGAATTATAGGCTGCATTTTTAAGTACACTGCACGGCCAACTGTGTGCGGCCATTCGAACATTCCAGCCATATGTGATGGATAAACATTCCAACACTGTGGGCATCAATGTGCTGCTAAAACAGCCTCCACTCTTCTGGTTTCAGACTTTCTACCACATGTTGAACCCGGCTGCAGGGATGTACTCTCATTCAAAAACAAGAGCATTAGTGAGTCCAGCACTGATGTTGGGTGATAAGCTGGCTCACAGTCGGTGTTCCAGTTCATCCCAGAGGTGCTGGATGGGGTTGAGGTCAGGGATCTGTGCAGTCAAGCCAAGTTCTTCGACAGCGACCTCTGAAAACCATTTTTTTGTGTTTTGTGTTGATGCAAAGTTGCAAGCACACTGTTGTCCAAAATATCACTGTATTCTGTAGCATGAGATTCCCTTTCACTAGACCAAACCATGGAAATATGAACAGAAATATGTGTCACTAGAACCTGAATTTGAATTTGTATTGTTTGACTTGCATAATTGCATTGAAAAACTCAATCTGAACAGCATAATTTGAAATTGAATTTATTAGTTTGGAACTGAATTCTAATAAACTTGAAACTGAAAGTAATATTATGAAATTGAATTCAGTTGCTCTGAAACTGTATTTGATCCTCACTGAAAATTCAACTCTCTCTATACTTCCACATTCAGTTCTCACAATTCAAATTCAGTTTACTGAGACACACATCCGGTCGCTGAGGAAGAGCAATCAAGTGCAGATTCCTCCTTGTCACGTACTGTAACAACTTTTTTCTCTCAACGATGAGCCTTTGGTCATGCTTCGACATGCTGAAAACTGATGGCGTTCAGCTCGGAGTGTCACGTCCAGAGCCAGAAAGTATTAAAGAAATGAATCGTGTCATTATCAGATTTTTTTAAACCTCAAATATCAATTTCAGGACCTTCCATTGTAAGTGCAACAGCAAAATATGTGTGTGCGTCACATGTATTGACCTTGCCGATGCCCTTCATTGTAATGAGTTGCTCTTATGCTCACTTACCTCCCCTTACCTCCCTCTCCACACAAACACACACACACATCCTCCTGCCAGTTAGTCATTACGAGATAAGGAATTCCTGCTGATAGAAGACTCCGCACACTCTCTCTCTTTCTCTCTCAGCTGCTGAGGAAGGCTCCAGCTCGGCTTTACACACCAAATGCCCCTTTGTGAGACTAGTCAGACAGACAGCAGCACACATCAGTCTTTACAGACTTTCCCACAAATATCAGAGGCACATGACTGACGAAGGTAATGTGAGACCAGAGATCAGTACTGCATAAAGTACCAAATTATCAACATTACAGCCTAGGAAAACATATTGCACCAGTACATTTGCAATATAAACGTGAACCTGGCTGTGTGTTATATATAATATACCACTGCACTGGTCCAACTTGAACATTACAAAGGAAATGATATATTATGACCGTCTCACATGGTTTCACTTAATGTTTCTGATCTTCGAAGATGTAACTTCCTTTACGTCCAACATGTGCTTTAAGTTACGTTTGTTACGTTCGACGTCAACCTCAGGTGACCCGAGACCCCCACAAAATCAGGAATGCACAGTGCTCAACGTGGGCGGAGTCAAACGTTTGATGTTGAGCGACGTCCTGAATTGCACACTGCAGTGAAGCGCTTCTCGTCATCAAAGGCATTGATGTGTTAGTAGGGGTGCGTCGGCTGCCACATGCCACAGCGACTCCCTACTCTTAACACTGACACACACACTCACAGGAACAGCTGAAGACAATCAGTGTGTGTGTGTGTGTGTGTGTGTGTTCCTAGTATTGGCCCTGTATATTGGTCTAAGGCAGAGCAGAAAATGAGTCCAATGCAGGTAATCAAATGGATCCCACCGTCTGTATGTGTGTGTGTGTGTGTGTGTGTGAGAAAGTTTGTGTATGTATGTGATGAAATAGTGTTTCTATGAAGGAACTGAAAAGTCAGCGGCATGTTGCTGGACTGTTTTTTTTAAATATTGTGTGTGTGTGTTGGCTCCATCTTGAGCCCTCTCATTATCTACACACACACACACACACACACCTGCATTATATACTCCAGTTAGTGCTCTGAAGGGTTTTATTCAGAGTTTATTTGTAAACCTGTGTATGTGGGTGTATGCACGTGTGTATATTCAGTATTTAATGGCTTACCATTTCTGTAAATATGTAAATCAGTATTGGCGTTATCAGCAGCTGTAATCCAATCGGTTGATTTTAGTGTAGAGCTGTCAGGCCTCTAATTTGCGGGTGGTAGACTGGCATAGTGGTCATAGTAAATGTCCAGTGCAGTGTCCTGTTAAACAAGTGTGTTACCACCTGTGTCAGACACATCCAAGAGGAGAACAGCTGGAGAACAGGACAGGACACACAGACAGGACACACACACTGAGTTGGTAATATAAACAGCAATAAAGACACGGAGAATTAACTCATATATACAGTAAATCAAACAGTGCACCACAGGCAACAACAGAGAGTACTGTAAATGATGAAATACTGGCAGAGAAAGTTCAGTTTAAAACTTAACTTGCTGTTGAATACTTAATGATCACTGTGAGCCCCCTCTTCTCTCAGTGAAAACATTTTCACATCCGTTTCAGCCGTTAATATTATTACAGAGCGGATTCTGCTGACTGATTATACCTGACAGCGCAAAAGCATTGATAAGCTGGGAGTCTCGTTTAATTCCTATTTGCTAACATGATGTATGTAAAGAATATTCATTGATTCGTCCATGCAGTTGGCATGAACATAGGAAATATAAGGAGAGAGTGTTGGTCAGATTATTATTAGGGTTGTACAAGGTTTTTGTAACGTCTTTTACTAACACAGCAAGGGTAAAAATGTTTTTTAAACTGATCTGATCTAAGAAGAATCTCCAACACAACTTAAAATGATCTTTTTCAACGTGTACAGTAGTTTATTAAACTGATTTTGTGCATAAGCCTTGATGATTGAGGTAATCAATTTACAGCGATCTGAGAAGGTAGTGCCACCACAAGATGCAAAGCCTGTTGATGCAAAGCCAACGCTTCATCCATGTTTACCTGTCGTCTTGATCATTTCAGTACAATGTACATTTCCACAGCGCTAATTCAATCAGTACAGAGTCATGTCATACTCACCACTCCGTTGCTTCTCTAACACAAGTCCTGTTTTTATTCTCTAATTCAGTCCAGTCGTTTCCACTGTGAAGCTTTTCTGATCACTGTTGAGCTAACATCAATGAAACACTTCCTGCACAGATATTTCATATTAAAAGTCTTCCAGCAGCTCAAAGGGGATAATCCTTGCTTTTCCTGGTAGGCTTCTAATGTAAAACATCTGCAGAAAGTGTTGAGTTGCTGACAATAGCTTAACAGGGATTTTTTTTCTTAAAAAGAGAAAGTGAGAACAACAGAGTGGTGAGTATGATATGACACTTGTCGTGGCTATCAGAAAACCTGATGCTGTCTAGTGTTAGTGCCTTGTGTGTCTAAGGAACAATGTTGGGCAAGGACAGGGGGTGAACAGTCCAGTCACCCCGTCCCAAATGCCCCTTTTGATCCCCTGATGATGGATTTCATTGAACTGTCCCCAGTTGAAGGAAAGAAATATTGTCTGGTGATTGTTGACATGTTTATTTGCCTTTATTTGTTTGTGCAGGCCATCATTTGAATACAAGCTTTTATTTGAGACATTGCAGTATGTTTCAATAGATGTACTGAAAGCTATGATATGATATGATAAGCATGCATTAAGTCTAAAAGTCTAAAATGATACAGTAAATATTGTTAATAATTCTCTAACACACACAAACTGAACCATCAGTCTTTGGACTTTATTTACCGAGTGTAGCATCTAAATGTCTCTATGGAAACCTAACTTCACACAACCTAATATGTGTATGGCTACATTCTGCACCACATGCTGAGAGATTAACTGGAGACTAATGAAGTCGACACAGTGGTCTGTTACACTCTCACACATGTCTGTGGACATGACCATGCTCACACACACACACACACACACACACACACACACACACACACAGGACTGAAGTAGGAATAATAATAATAATAATAATACAGTAATAATAATTATTATTATTATGTTCCTCTTTTGCTTTGCTCATCCAGTCTTTTTTCCATTTGTTTGCTAGCTGTGGACCAAGTCTACTGTCTACACTAGTTCTCTTTAGGCAGGTAAAGGATGCATTTATATGTAATATTTGTAAATAGCTTTGGTCAGTCCCGTACAGTACTGCCTACAGTGTGTCTCTGTCAGAGTTGGAATGCCTCAATAAATTATAGATTTGTTGTATCCTATTGAACTCACACCACCATGCCTATTCAAACAGGATTTCATGATTCTCTTATTTATCAGTACTCAAACAGAGACAGGGAGATGGATGAACTCACCAAAATGACAATACAATCTGGTGCAGGAAGGTTGCTGAACGTGACATTTTAACATCTTCCCGCTACTTTTTCATTCTTCGCTGAGTTTTCTTACTGCATAGTGAAGTGATCTGCTGTGGAAATTTTGTGAAGTAGCGCTGTTTTCCCACCATCACAACAAATGTCACAACCTGTGCAAATGACTGCCACACAGAGCTCGCAAAGAGAGCAAGACATTTCCCACAGTATGACGAGGTGCACAGACACACTGTGCAGCATAATGTCGACTCAACTGTCCCTAATATGTGCTGTAGTAATAACACCAACAAAATGCATAATATGATGACATACTAATAAATAAATAAAAAAATGTTTTTATAACCGTTGTCCCGTGGTGAGTCAGGCCATCTGGATTTTGCCAGAATTGCCAGACAGCCAGTCTGAGCATGCACACATGGACAGAACACACACACACATACACACCAGTCATGCCATGTGGTGTTGGAATCCAGTTCAGTGGGGGGTAGAGTGTGTTGGTGCTCTCCTGGAGACATGCCTCCCCCTGCACTAATCTGTTAAGACCCCCGCACTGCCTTTTGGTGCCTCTTTGCGTGTATGTTGCCACATGCCCCACATAGCTGGCATGGTATTCATGGTATTCTCTCTGTGCTTTTACTTCTTTGTCTCGCTGGTTTGTGCTCATGACCACAGTGTTACACTTTAACTGCTTACAGGAGTTGTTAATGAAAGTGAATGAAATTTAGTTTGTGTTGCTCAAAGCATAGAAAAATTACAAGAAAAAAAAAATTGCAGTAACATCTCTTTCCAGAAGCATGTCCAGGTTACTCTGTTCCAACCTCACAGTTTTCATTGGATCTACCTTCTACCACACAGACATAGTTATAGTCCCAGTGAAAAGTATTGACAGTGTGTTCTGTGGATTATCCAGAGTAGCAGGGTTAAGTGGAGGCAGAAATCTCAGATAGCTCAATGCCTGGACAAATAAAACTAAACTATTTGCATGACTAGATACCAATAGAAGGAAGAGATAAAATGTTGCCTTTTTATTATTTCACTAAGCTCTTTAACATTTAATGTGCTCTTTGTGTCAGTGCTGTTTTGTGGTTCTGCACTGTGACAGTGTCATGGTGTGAAGAGGACAGATTAGAGGCGATCATGTTTAGCTGTCAGACAATCAGCCAACAACCTAGAAGACTAGTTTAGTCTCTCCTCATAGGTTACTACACCATTTGATAGTGTTTGACTTAAAATGTGTCAATGTCACTGTGATCTTACAATTGCTAAAAAAAAGACAAAAAGAAAATAAAAATGAAAATGTACAATTCAAGATACAATCCTGGACAGGTCAGCAGTCTAACCGAAAAGAATGTCACTGTAGCGTGAAACTGTAGCATCAAATAGTTGGCAAGACACACTGAATAAAAATCTGATAAGAAGAATTATAATGCAAATTGGTGTACGATACAGTATATATGTGCATATAACCACTTCAAACATACATGGCTGTATGGCCTGCATGTATGCATGTTTATATAATGTATGCATACAGTATGTTCCACTGCACACTGTAAATATTTCTATGTGCAGGCAGCTGTAATGTATACATTTGTATGACTATATTTATGTATGTATTTTTAAATTTAAGATAAATACAGTATGGGTGTGTGTGGGTTCATGCTTGTACTCAAACATACTGTATATACGTTTATGTATATGTATGTATTTTTTCTGCCTGTAGATGGCATATATCTTTTTAATGGTATGTTATACCAAGTCTTTAGTTTTTGTTTTTTTTCCTCATGTATATAACATGAGAAAAATGAACATAAAATATAACTCCCAGTGAGTTTTCACCATCAGTACATAGAACACAGTAAGACAACAGAAATGCACAAATGAATAATGAACTTGTATGTACAGAAAACTACATGTACATGCATACAAATACTGTAAGTGTGTGAGTAGTACTAAGTCTTTTCTATCCATTGAGAAATGAAGCACTTTAATTGTATACATATGGTATCTAATGACTTTTGGGACTTTGGTCATTGGTAAAACCGGTCCGCCCTGCTGACTGCATTCTGGATCTCTCCACTAAAACAGGCAGAAACAAAGCAGAGAGCAGAGTGTAGCACAGTATAGATCTGGATTCCAGTTCAGACAAACCACTCAACCCTCCTACTGTAATTAGGCCCCTCTCTATTTTTACCCCCTTTTTTCTTAGAACACCACATCTGTGCTGTAAAGATTTATTTTTCTCTCCATCAGTTAAGTGGTCTCTGCTGCAGCTGCATGTATAGAAAATCTATTTTCCTCCGTGTGCGGTTCCAGTGGTCATTTTGAAGCCGTGAGATTGGGCTTCATCTGAGAATGTGCTGTATTTACCACCAGATACTACCACGGAGAATTCATCCTGCTTTTTGTTTCGAGACCAAAGCCCACGCCCTGGTTTCTCATTATCTGTCCTTTTGTCATCAGCATAAAGCGCAGAAAAGGAAAAAAGAAAAGGAGAGGAGGAGGGTGTGGGGTACTGCTGGGAAGGAGGGAGGAACATTGCTCGGAGCAAAGGTCATCTGTTGAACAATGACTTCTGCTTGACGTAATCATACACACAGAACAGAACAGTGAATATTCCAGCTTGAGCCACACATGGCCCTCTGTCATGGTGTGTGTGTGTGCATATTTGTATGTAGAGGAATTCTCCTTTACTGAATCCGTATAAATAAACGTGTGTGAAGACATTTATATTGTTGGTAGGTCAGAGTCGCTGCAGCTTTTATGAGGCCACTGATTTATTCTGAGAACACAGCACGCAGAGAATGTTCTTTGGTGGATATGTAGGTCAGTAAATCTGAAAGTATACAGCCGTCCTCAGGCCAGAGTTCTGTGATGAGACATAAGAAACAAGGCTGAACAGAAACTTGATACAGCTGTGTGCTGGCTGTCATTCACTCTGTTGTGAGCTTGGAGAGCTGGTTTGTGTATTGAGTTTGTCAGAGCTTAAGAATCAACGTCAAGACAGTCAGGTCAAGGTCATTTAGAGCCAATCCAACATAGTTGTCTGGTGTTACCATGCTACAAATGCAAGGAGGTGCATGTTGAATGATACAAAGAGGAGGTAACATACATAAACAACCTTTGAAAGGATCAACATGGAGCCACGTTTATGTTGACAAGAGGAGAGCAGCCCTGGAAAGCAGCTAAGAGCAGGAAATAACTTGACTAAGTAGTATAAAGTACAGATACAGAAGACACCAAAAAAATGTCTTACAAGGTATGTAATGTCTGCCCATAGCAAGGCAAAAAGAAACTGCAGTTTGATCGAGTTTGATCGCTTCATGTTTGACAAAGGAGTGTGAATGCTCACAAGTAATAACTGGAGGAATAGTTTGACATTTTGGGAAATATGCTTATTTGCTTTCTTGTTGCGAGTCAGATGAGAAGATCCATACCACTCTCATGTGTGTGTGGTAAATATGAAGCTAGAGGCAGGAGATGGTTATAAGGCTGGAAACAGGGTACAGCTACCTTCTCTCATGAATGTTGTCTAAATCACAAGTTAAATCACTTAAAAAGAATCATTCTCATGCTTAAAGTCATTGGACAGTAACTCAGCTTTATTTCAGCAGAAAGAAGCCAACTTCCTGCTTCAACATGACTTATTTTGTGCTTCAGTAATGTACAGCTGATCACATAGTACAGATGTAATTTCTGTTTCAGGGGTCAGACAGCTGCTTAAAGAGCAACTTGCAGGTTAGAAACCCCAGTGAATCAGTGTGTAGGAAAATGATGTAGAAGCTAAATTTTCATAAAAATATACTTATATATACACTACAGTGACTTCTGGAGTCGTTTTTGTGAGAGAATTTTACTTCCGCATCTGAAAACGCCAAACCGGAAGTGACGTAACGTAAGGGAGAGAGGTCAAGTTGAACAATTGAAATGAAGCCAGTTTTGACGCTGAAGAGGTTGTAAATGTTTATTCATATGCATATGACGGACCACAGCCTTATAATTATGAGCCTGCTAGGCGTCCAAGAGACCAGGAACAGACCAGGGTTAGAAGGAATAATGGTCAGAGGAGAGAAATTGAGTTGTGGTGTGAGGAGAACCAGTGGAGAACTGGGCCGGTGTCTTGGTGAGTGACTGGCGTTAGCTTATAGATACATACACGTACAGTATATATCTATGGGCGTTAGCTAACGATCGCTAACGCTGTGTTCACATCACATCATTGTAAAGTTTTCTATCACTGTCAGGCTGTAACAACACTAGTATTGG
>NTHP01000429.1:390115-402905 GCA_003416845.1 Oplegnathus fasciatus | reverse complement strand
GCACTGAGCTGAGGCAGAGCCGAGTACAACGACTCCCTTACGTTATGTAATATGACACGATGTTGAAAAAAAGAGCGTTTTAAGGAACGTTGCTCCAAACGGCCACTTTTTCCTCTGAATTTGTGCCTTTATGTCTTGTAAAACATATTAAATCCTACATTACCTTCTCAAATGCTCATTTTCATACAAGGTTAAGGATTAATCTAAAAAAAAAATTAACCTGCAAGTTGCTCTTTAACTAAAAAATTGTGATTTAATCCAGAGTTTAAGAAAGCTAACAGCCCAGTCAGTTAACAGCCACGAGTGGAGCATATGTCTTTTTCTCTGGTTACATGATTAGTTCAAGTTAGAGAATGGGAGGTTCACAGCCTTACTTCCTACCTGCTAATGTTTAGTGTGAATTCACTTTAGTAAAATTTTACCAGTAACTTAGATGACAGCAACCACACAAGCATCCATGCTCCGCCGTATGACCGCTCTTTCAGAGGTAGGTTAAGTCAAAGCAGCTTTGCTCGCACAGATTCACATGTTCACCAAGTTGAAGTTCACCAAGGCTGAACTGATCAGGAAAGCCAGACGTGAATCCATAGAATATGATGTCTCTCTAGAATCAGAATCAGATTTATTGCCAAGTAGGTTTACACATACAAGGAATTTGTCTTGGTATGTTGGTGCAGAACAATAAACATAGTAGGTAGAAAAATATAAGAGAGGGTGAAAGCAAGTACTGCAAGTCAGAAGCACCAATTAAATATAAAATATTCTAAAATAAAGATAAAGACAATATGGCTGTTATTTAAATGAAGAACTGTACAGTTTGTGCAGGAATGTGCAAATGTTCACAGTATTTAAGTAGTGGTGACAACAGACCCATAGCTCTGATCTCCTGATTTATGGGCAGCAGACTTTTACTATTACTAGATCTTACACACACACACACACACACACACACACACACACACACACACACACACACACACTCGCGCGCATGCACATACACAAACAGATCACTTAACGTTAATGTGTAAGTGTGTGTCTATTCTCTAGGGTGTACACAGACAGGTGATCAATAACATGGGTTATCAATCAGACACAGGGCTGGGGATGGCACGTGTGTGTGTGTGTGTGTGTGTGTTTGTCTGCAGGACACATCTGGCACTTAGCCAAATGTCATCAATACTGTTAAAAGCTTTCTGACAATGAGGAAGGGGGTGTTTACATGAGTGTGTATGTGAGACGCACAGACTGAGAATTAAAGAGAAACCAAGACAGAAATGTAAAATAAAGACTGTTTCTCCGCTTTTTATGAATTTGTTCTCATTAATGTACAACTGGTGGTGAAATGAATGTGTTCTGAGGCGGGTGAGTTGGAGGCAGAGGGAGAGTGAGGAGGCTGATGCAGATTAGTACAGACAGGTTGTCAAATGGATGGTTTTATCATTTGTCTCTGTCTGTCTCAAACACAGTGTACCTCTGACAGCTGGGGAGCTGCGCAGATATTATCAGAGAGCTTCCATTAATCAGGGCTGGAGCTGAGTGTGATTAAACAATGATTTGACTCATAAACACACACAGACCGATACAGGATGTTAGGTTGATGATGAGAATATGGAATTAAACACTTCGATAACAGTTATATCTGCAGATACACTGTATATTATTTATCATACGTTATAAAATACTGTATTATTCTGTTCATTTTGTCATATATTTACCTTTATGTAGCTCACGATGAAATTTACTTTAGAAGTTTTTTGTACCGTGGCTTGATTTTTGTTCTAGTACATAACATGAACCAATGCCACATACCACATCATTTATAGCACACTGTAAGCTAGTTTTTGTTTTGTTTTGTTTTTCTGACAACACATATATCCAACTTTAAGGAAAATGATCTTGTTCTCTTTCCCTTTTGCAGAGTCAGATAAGAAGATTAATGTCAGTTTATACCTTTCTGCGCTCAGATCAGAGATAGATAAGGACGTATTTGGCCTGCAGTAGCTTACCATAAACTAGCATCCATCAACTTCTTATTTATATGCTGTATGCATATGCTGGTTTAATCATATGTACAAATAGGGATGTCAAAACGTGCCCACACCACCTAACCTCTTGTCTTATCCTTAACCTCTTATCCAGCACTGCTCCACAGCCTTAATTAACCTGGTGTGCTGAGCTCAGAGTTGCACTGATTTGAGCAAACTGTGGTGAAGCAGTGTTGGATAGAAAACATGCTGGACAAGGGGTGCGTGCTCTAAAAGAGTTTTGGGAAACACCATTCTAGGTTAGTCTGCTGTTGTGTGGGGCATTTTCCTATGTTCTATTTTCAGTCCGTGATCGCAGTGAAGCTAAATCTTTCTCACCTTTCTAAACAGTCAGACTCCTGTGTGGATGGACTGACAGCCAAAGTATGCTGTGGTCCAAAGATGTGTGATTGTTTTTTTGTCAGTTGCTGAAAATAGTAAAATGATCATTGATATAGGCTGCATACATATAAAAGACAAATTAAAAAGACAAAAAGTGGGGTAGCAAAAGCAGACCTTTGCCCCCCCTAACTGAATGATGGGGGTGCATTTACTCCGCCTGCTCCATAGCTCAGGCGCCTATGTCTGCAATCATAGCTTTTTTGTTACTAGGGCACAATATTTACTGTCGGCCCATTTATACAAGTGTTCTGAACTCTCACTGTGAAAAGTCTGCATAGTGCCCTCAATCAAATTTCCCACAAAGAAACAAAAAATGCAGTGTTTACAGCATGTACACTACTATTTGCTAAAAATCCTTCACTTGTTGTTAAAGAAGTGTCCAAACAAGTGTCTAAAGTTTCAATCTAGTGTTCACTATAGAGTAAGCTACTGAGTGTTTGTAATGCAGAATAGTGAATGACTGATTTTGGACACAACCTTGGTGATCAGCATGCTAGCTAATAAGATCCAATATTCCACGGGTAAGTGTATGGCCACACTCGCTTTTTTCTGCACTTGGTGCTGGTGATATTTGGTTTAACCAGGACATGGAAATGTTATGGAAGTGACAGGGATGGAGAGAAAAGAGAAAGATGAAAGGATACTAAGAGAGCTAGCTACTGATAGCTACTTTTGGTGTGTGTGTGTGTGTGTGTGTGTGTGTGTGTTGTATACCACAGCTGTTGTGTTTTCTCAGGCTGGCTGGTTGACTCTACACTCAAAACATATAATACAGAGTTTAAACAGGCACACAATAGGGCAGCCTGGTTCCCACGACAACTATGGCAAGACCCCTGCTCTGTTTTTATTGCCTGTGTGTGTGTGTGTGTGTCAGCAGTATGTTTTAATGTGACTGAACAACCTTAAGTCTCTGTTCATTCAGTGTGAAGAAGCAATAAATTCTCTTTCAAAGGTGAAGAAGCCTTTTAGTTTTTTTAACTTTAGAGTCTGATGAAAGAGACTCGGTGGTGCACGGTGACCCTTGCAGGTTGCCATAGTCACATAAGCACAGGCTTAATTACTTTTTTAGAGAAAGGGACCATATAGAATAAGATAAAGGGTTTCATCTTTGTTTTTGTTTTTGGTTTTGTTTTTCCGTTAATAAATGTAAAGCTTTTCTCTGTCTGTTGATATGATTATCAAATATTTCTAGTAGGGTTGATATCCATCCTCTTACCTTCAGACTAATGTTTGTAGTGTGACTATATATCTTTGTGTTGTTATTGACTCTCACCTGCCTGTCCGTTCTCTGTGTTTCTGTGTCCAGGTGGTAGTTCCTACTCGGGTTGGACAGGTGTATGTGTACGACACGGTGAAACCAGACCAGGATGAGTACGACGTCCCGCCCAGACATCAGCTTCCGACCCAGCAGGACATATACGACGTGCCGCCCACCCGCCAGCAGTACAACACACAGGTCAGACTACTGCTACTACTACTACTAGAAAAATTGGGTTAATGTTGTTTTCATACTAATTCACGATTGCTTCGGCTCAGTTTTCACGACATGCAAAAAACATGCACAACTTCTGTTTATAATGTATGTCCTTTAAAGAGATTACCTTTGTATACTCTGTTATGTTATGTTATGAGAATAACTTTTATAACGACCATTTCATTTTTAAATCACAGAAATCATTCAAGTTCAGTGATGAACATATACAGTGTTGTGATGCATGATGCATTGCATCATTTGATACTTTTGCATTCATTTTCAGGGTCACATTTGGACCCCATAAGTAGGAGTATAACATTTTGTGTGAAGAGTTTTGAAAGTGTTACGATCAGTCATAAAAAACGTAAATTATTATTTTGGTTATCCCTAGTAGTAATGTGCTAACTTCAGCAGTGTTAGTAATAGTAGCTGTAGATGTGGATGTTGAGACTGTAGTCCAGTGCTGTCGAGGTGTAAATGTGTGAGAGGATATGTACACTTATAAATGGTGCTTTGTCATATCAGAGCATTGCATTCTTATCCATCAAAGTCAGACAAACACAGGCATTGTCTGGCACCAAGTAGTCTTTCTGTCTGCAGAATATTAATATTTGATGTGATATAACACTCAACCTCTCCCTCTCTAAATATTAGATCTATCTTTAGTGAAGGTCATCCATAATAAAAAGGCGGGCTAGATATGCCACTCTATGTGTGCGTGATATAGAAGACACTTGGATTGTCCAGAGGCGACAAGAAGAAGCTGTATTTTTCCACTGTAGAGAAGGTTATTGAAGTGTGTGTGTGTGTGTGTGTGTGTGTGTGTGTGTGTGTGTGTGTGTGTGTGTGTTTGCCTTTAGAGCAATTCCACACAGACATAGGTCAGTGTATTCCTGTGTAATTCCACACATACTGTTCATAATGTTTTCTGCTTAATAAGCAGGCACTTGGTGCACACACACACACACACAGGCAGAATGTACATGGAAGAGAATCTTGATGCTGACAAGCCAAAAGAGAAAGGTCATTCACATATAGCCACAGCAAAATGAGAGCTGGAGTCGCAGGAGGAGGAAGAGGAGGAGAAAATTAGCTGTAGGAGGAAGAAGGGGAAAAAGGGGAGGAGCACAGAAAGGAAAGTATGAAGAAAAACAAGATGACAATGAATGATGAGAAAAATGAAGGATGGGAAGATGGGGAAGAGCAGGACGAAGATGTGTAGCTGTAATAGCAGATGTAGCTGCTGGGCTTTTTTGAAGTCGGCAATCTGAAAAGTGAAGAACGAACGCACCGCAACACAAGGCACTTCATCAAAATGTGTGCTGTGTGGGAGACAGCTCATGATAGATGCCTCTGACCATAACAAGTAATCACACACACACGTAACATCTCAGTACAGCTGTGGTGTGCAGTGAGCTACTTCAGAACTCAGTGCATCAGACTTACTGTATGTCTATAGTGAGTATGGCAGCAGACATCTTCTAATGTCTATGCAGAAATGTTTACTCTGGAACAGGAAAACAATTTTGTGAACAGTTTATAGTAGTCCTCTTTCCTGCAGCACCACAATGGTCAACTCAGTGTGCGGGAAAGAAACTAAGCTGAGGTGGTGTAATGGTGTAGGGGCTGTTGTCTGCCATATACTGGGTCCATTAATACCATTCATCCATTTGTGCCTATAATGATGTGCACTATGGATACAAATCTTACATCACAGTATTCATTCTGTGTCATACTGTAATAACAATATATGACATCATCACATGACATCATATAGTATCAGTGGTGAAAAAAAAAGAGCACCAGCTGCATGCGGTGGAGCACCAGCGCACAGAGAGTCGTGATGCATTTATGCTGTTCCAGACTCTTTTCAAGCCTGTACGACTCACGTTTTCTCCATTCTAAGGGCACCCTAGAGGGCACTTCGTATCTGTAATCACGTTTTCTCCACTACCATAGGGGCATCCATTTTTTTCGAACATGGGAGCACCAGGGGGCATTGACAAAATTGTGCAAAACTCCATACAATACAACAACAAAATACGAACTAAGGTCCCGTCTCTGACTGGACAGATAGCCAATCATAGTTTAGGATAATGGGAAGGCATCTGGGGTGGCCAGTCAGACTTCAGGGGTGGCCCATGACACCCCAGGCCACTCCCTTGACATGCCCCTGAGTGATGGTCTCTCTTAATCTCACTTTTTCTTTCAAATTAAAATTAGCTTCAGTGGCATGTCCATAATTGCGTGTAGTATACATGTTAGGATGAGATATAATGAATGTAATGGTCAGAGTGGTCAGAATGGTTTTCCTCTCTCTCTTTGTCTTTCTGTTTGTCTTTCCTTGTGTGTGGACGTGTGTGCGTGCGTGCGCGCGTGTGTGTGTGTGTGTGTGTGTGTGTGTGTGTGTGTGTGTGTGTCAGAGGTCAGACGTCAGAGGCAGGAAGTCATTCCAGTATGTGTGAGAGACAGAGTAACGAGTGAAGAGAGGACTGGAGGACAGGAAGGATTGAGGGAGCGAGTGTTAATAGATGGACATTTCCTCAATAAGCTTACTGCCTCATAGAGAGATGGTCATGTGACCAAAACCACACTGGTTCACATTCCTGGGATGGCTTTTTGCCCCCTCTGCACCTCCTTTTTTTTATACCTTTTCTGCTTTATTCCCACTTCAATCTTCCTTTCGCTCCTCTTCCCTTCTCTTTATTGCATTTTTTCCATCTCTACCACCTCCTGTTTGCCTTTTGTTTCCCCTCCTATCCTCTTTTCCTCCTGTTTCCCTGCTTTTCTTCTTTTCCTTCCTCTTTCTCTTTCATCCTCTTGCTGCACCTCTGTTCTCTTCTTTTCCTCCTTTTCTTCTTTCTTGCCTCCCTCTCCTCTTTACCTCTCCATCCACACTGTGCTGCTTTCCTTTCCTCTCCTCTTTCCCTCTCTCCCTAAACAAAGGCAGTAGATTTAATGCATTCAACCATTTAAAATCTTGTTTTCTGACTTTCTGTGTGTGTGTGTGTGATTGAGGGTGTTTTTATAGTTTCTGTGTGTGTGATCATGCCTGTATACATCTTTCTTTACTGTTTTGTATTTCAGATTAGTTTCTAATAGGATAAATGAATGTTCTCATGGTGGACACTCGATTACACTCTGTGGCATTCAAATGATGCTCAGGTGGTTTGAAAGAATCTAAAGCACCTTTAAGTGTCTTTAAATTTAGCTGCTCTCAGTTTTAGATTTCTGTACTCCTCACATGCAAAGTCCAGCTGAGAGCAGAGCAAAACTACACTGCATTGGACTGCACTAGACTGAAGGGTCATCCTGTTGGGACTCCGCCTTTCAAGCAATGTCTGTGTACTTCCCATCAGTGTTTTAATGCCAAATACATATGAGACAATACAGAACAGCCAGATATGGGTGTAATTTTGAACAGATTTTGAACTGTGTGCACACAAAATCAGGATTTGGATGTATGCACATGTTCTCAAAAGCCTGTTCTACTGACTGACCTTTTGTTTTTCTCATTCAGTAGTTTTGTTGTTAAGAAACTTCCAAGGTTTGCCTGTTTTTATGTCACCATTCTTACAGACAGTGTAGTGTAGAGAAATCCCAAAAAATCAGCTGCTTCTGACATGTTTGAAATTATCACCACATCTGGTAGCAACAACAACACTCAGGATTTATACAGGCTATCTGCGGGTCTTCAAAAGTCTCACATTGAATTCAGTTTCCTCAAAAAAGGCCATGAAAGATTTTAAAAGGTCTTACATTTAATTTACAAAAGTCTGAAATATTCATTATATCTTGCCTTGAACTAATTAATTTGTTAATACATCTATCCATTTTATGCAGCTTGTCCAGGCCCAGGTTGCGCTAGTTTGATTAGTTATATCATAAGGAATTACTGTCATATAGTGCTGGCCATATTGTCCCCTCTGGTTTTCCATCATACTTACATACTTTGGCCGGTATGATCGTGAAACAGGTTTTAAATTGAATTCTATGTGGTAGGTCTTAAAAAGCATTAAATGTAACTTGGTGAACCCTGCAGGGGTACAGGGTTTCTCTGTGCTTGGAGGAGCTGGCAGTTGGCTTCACAGACAGGTGTACCCCAAAACAACCACTGATTGAATATGAGTCTGGTGTGAGGTTTAGGCCTACCCCGTGTATTCTGTATTCTCTCGGATATATCGCACCATTGCACCGATGACAAGGTTTACAAGGTTTACAAGGTTCATTTATGTTGTTTTTATACAACACAGGGTTGCAAGTTGTAGCCCCTACACACAGAACATTTATACAATATTTAGAAATGAGAGAAGAATAAAAATGAAAATAAAAACAATATATACAGTTACTTATACATGTATTATACAAAAAGGTAGCGTTATTGTAATGTGCAAAATCAGCATAACAGAGAGTTCTGTGTCATTTAATTATGGTGGAGTACAGAGGAGGAGGTGGAGCTGAGGAGTCTCAGCCTGAGGAAAGAAGCTGCTCTGTAGTCTGGTGGTACTGTATCTCTTGCCACACAGCAGCAGGGTGAACAGGCTGTGTATTATGATAGATGTGTGTTCATATGTATATGTGAGTGTGTGTAACAGATGAGAGATGTGTGTACAACATGTGATTTATGTCTGTCTTTTTCTCTGTGTTCAGGTGTATGACACTCCTCCCATGGTGGTGAAGGGGCCCTCTAGTGGTCAAGATATATATGACACCCCAGCTAGCACAGACAAGAACACACAGCAGATGGTAATGCTTTGGATTTGGGAGTTATTGTATTTTTATGTGTCACAGATATGTATTATGACAATCTTGTCAAAATTGCTTGATACCGGTGATTTGAAGATATACTGTATACGTGTAGGCATACTGTATGGTATACTGTATTTAAATCAGTGGGGGCCAAGGTTGCTTACAGGAAAAGTAAACGTTAAGATTCTGGTACCCCTTCTGCCCCCCAAGAGAATATTTTGGCAATCTTACTACCTTTAATTTGGTTTGGTTTATTGTGAACATTCTTCAGAACATGTATCTATAAAATGCAACATATCAGACTTTCAGGGATAGGACAGTAAAGTCCCAAACTTAATTCCATCGTAGAAAACTACAAAAAAAAAGAACTAAAAACTGAAAGCAATTCATCATATAATCATGAAAGATAATGGTTGGATCAAATGTGGAAAAACAACTTAACCACACTGACTGACTGACTTATAAGACTAAGGGCCTTTGTCTGGGTGTCTTACAGAAGGATAACACAGCAAAATGTTACATAAACAGCAAAACGCAGTCCCAAAATATCATCACAAAAATAAGGGTAGAGTTTAAAACCTAAATTAATATTAATAAGACTAAGAGTCAACAGCCATGCTATCGGCTCTGTTATGAGTTTAACATGTATAGTGTTTATCATTGTCACCATCTTAGTTAGTGTGCTAACATTTGCTATTCACCAAAGTCAGTAAGATTAATCCTCTGGTGACCATGAATGTCTGCAGGAAATTTCGTAGCAATCCATCAAATAGTCGTTGAGATATTTCATTCTGACCGACGGACTGACATCACCATCCCTGCTAGCATGGCTTGAAACTGCTAATACAGTACAAACATTTCAAATATCAAAATGTCAATTCTCCTCTTGGATGTAAGCTTCTGAGATCTGTGGCACCTTTTCACAATTTTCACACATTTTCTGATGAATTTTGGAAACAAAATTGTTGTTCTTAGGAAAGTTGTTTTTTAAATAATCTTTTGCAATTTTCTGGCTTATGATGCATTTTACTTACGTAATTGACCTATGATTACTTATCTTTTTGGTTTTTGGACTCTTAACTCTATTGCTCTCTCTATATACTCTAACATAATTTACAAAATGTATATATATTGCACGTTTTAAGTTCAATTATAGTGATCACCCCCCTTGGTGCTGCTGACCTGACCTGGTGCAGGTGGAATAATCTGTGTGTTTTTGAATCAATCAAATGTGATTAAGACTGATCAGGTGTAAAGAAGAGCAAAGAGACAGCTACCAATGAACAATAACCTGAAATGATTCCAGACATCATAAGATGTGTGTTGATCTTTCAGGTAAGACTTGGAAACTAAACCTGTTCATGGCAAAAGCCCCAGAAAGTGGGGCTGGGACTGTAACTTTCTTAAGGAAACTTAAGAGAGAAAAATTCCCCTGCCAAGTTCTCGTCAACTTTTACAGAGGAGCAATAGGAAGCATCCTGACTGGAAACATTACAAATCGGCATGGTTGATGCACGGCCCAGGACAGGAGGGCTCTGTGACAGGTGATTAAAACCACTTAGAACATCATCTACCAAGCATCAGTGATAGCGGCGAGGTGAGGTTTCTGCGTAGAGCCCAAAGGACATTAAAAGACAAAGCCCACCCCAGCCACAGCCTGTTCACCCTGCTGTCATCTAGCAACAGATACAGAAGTATCCACTGCTGTACCACCAGACTACAGAGCAGCTTCTTTCCTCAGGCTGTGAAACTTCTAAATTCATCCTCCGTTTCTACAACCTTGTGTTGTAAAATTACAATTAAATGAACCCTTGAACCCTTCAACTGTGTTGTAAAGCAGTTTCATATGTGTAAACAGTACAAAGTAAACAAAACAATGAACAATACAATAAAACACTTAATGTAATACAGGATATTTCTCTCACTCTCTTGCTTCAGGTCTATGACTTCCCCCCGTCTGTCAGTAAAGACGTCCCTGATGCTCAGCCAATCAGAGAGGAGACTTACGACGTACCACCCCACTTTGCCAAACTCAAGCCACAAGTCCCTGTCCCTCCTAGCCAGTACCTGCAAAACAACCTCAACGACGACGACGAGCCGCCAATTCCAGAGGACGTGTACGACGTCCCGCCCCCCATCCTGACTGACAAACATTATCATGGAGACAGGGGCGGAGTCAGCCAGGTCCCCCAGGAGATCTATGACATCCCGGCCAGCCTGCGGACTGGAGGTCACCCCACGCAGGATGTCTACGACTTTCCTCGGGAACGAGAGGAGAAAGGAGGAGAGAGGGGAGACCACTATGTCTACGATGTCCCACCACAGGTAGTTTAGTAGTAGTTCAGTAGGGTATTCCCCTGTTGTTGGTGTTTGTTTGCCTTTAAACCAAGATTCAGATGTGAAGATCCATATTACTCTTTTTTTAAAATATATTTTTGACATTTTGTAAATATGGACCTGCACCTTAAAGTTCACCTATATGTTGGATTGCTTTACCGTTACCAGTTACAGAACTGCTTAACCTGTTTATTTATTATGGCTCATACCGTTAACTACTTACCCCTGACATTGCGTAGATAGTTTTGGATTTGCTTTGTTAACCAGTTCCATCTCTGTGCATCCAGTGTAGAGACAGGTCTAGTTTTAGTCAAGTCATTAAGACTAGTCTTTGTCAATGAACCTTTAGTATAATTTTTGTCATGCGTTTTTAATTCTGTTTTCTAAGTATTCTGAGGCTACAGCCATCACCATCTTTGTTGTGCACAGTTTCTAGGGTCACAGCTGTTGTTCTTGTCTATCATGAGGTTAGTAGAAAAGGCACTGTTCACCTGTTTATAGCAGACTGTAATCATTCAAACACACAGAGTCCATGTCACTCTGCTCTGTGGTAAGTATCACTTATCATTACAGCACCTATATGTGTTCTCTGCCGTCTGGGTTTAGCTCTGACGTGATAATGTTACATTGGCTTACCTTTTTATGAATGTCTGGTGTGCAGATCTGCTTATTTTTGTAGTTTGTTCCTGCGGTTTTGTTGCCACTTCTTGTCTAATTTTAACGATAATCATAGAATTTAGATAGATATTGATGAAATTAACACTGCTAGCGTAGCACAAAGACAAGAAACAGGGGGAAACTGCTAGTAAGGTTACATACATCCTGCCTTAATCCAGATAGTCTCTACATTATTTCTGTGGTGATGTGTTTTCCAGGTTGTGCGTGATGCCCAGTCCACCAGTGAGGAGCTGACCATGTCCTTCAAGCGGCTGTCTGCCTCGAGCACAGGAAGCACACGGAGCAACCACTCTGCCTCATCCTTAGACATGGTCCCTGTCCGCGACAACTCTTCTTCCTCCTCACTTCCTGCCCCTGGTTCCACTCCAGGAAAACCCCTCATCTTGGACCTGGAGCAGGCTATGGAGCGTCTGTCTCGCCTCCAGCAAGCTGTTGAGTCCAGCGTTTCCCTCATGATGTCATTCATCACAGGTAACTGGAGAAGCCCTGCTCACCTGGAAGGGAACCTCCCGGCCATTCATCAGGCTGCTGACCGGGTGCGTGCCACTGTCCGAGACTTCCTAGAATTTGCCCGGGGCGCTGTGGCGAATGCCTCCCAGGCCACGGACCGTTCTCTACAGACCAAACTGGGCCGCCAGGTGGGGAAGATGGAGGAGGTCTTCCAGAGTTTGATTCGACACAGTCAGGGCTTAGACGGCATTTCCTGGTTGCACACAGCGCTCACAGCACCGCCACCAGGAGGAGATGACTTAGATCGACTAATTATGACGGCGCGAGGCATCCCAGACGACGCCAAGCAGCTTGCTTCCTTTCTCCACGGTAACGCCTCGCTGCTCTTCAAACGGACCAACCGGCAGCAGCAGCAGCAGCTGCCACTTCCTCCAATCCCAGGGGAGATTAGCGGTCACATGACAGGATCAGGAAGTGGGAGCTATCAAGGAGGGGAGAAGATGAACATTCAGTCACGGCCTCTCCCCTCTCCACCAAAGTTTACAGCTGCAGAGGAAGAGGAAGGTGTTGACAGACCATATGAGACCACAGAAGAAGGCTGGATGGAGGACTATGACTACGTACATTTACAGGTACACACACACACACACACACACACACACACACACACACACAC
>NTHP01000429.1:372937-389417 GCA_003416845.1 Oplegnathus fasciatus | reverse complement strand
ATGAACACCATTCTTCCAAAAGATATTCCTTCATTTGGTGTTTTGATGATGGTGGTGGAGAGCGCTGTCTAACACGTCGCTCCAAAATCTCCCATAGGTGTTCAACCGGGTTGAGATCTGATATGATTCACATCATTTTCATCCTCATCAAACCATTCAGTGACCCCTCGTGCCCTGGAAGCATCTGCATTCGTTATGTTTCTCCACTCATTTATTCAGGTTTTTCCTTTAATTTGTCCCCTGTCTGTATATGTATATATGATGACATTTCATTGGCTCACAAGTTAAATACTGTAGAAAGTGTTGCCGTGTTTAAACCAACCACACATTTTAGCTTGGCTTGTATGGTGCCAAGCTATGCCAAAATCATGTCCAGTATTTCACTGTTGGGGTTGCTGTATATGAATGCCTGTGCAAATGAAGTCACAAAGCAGCTGTCAGACACTGTGTTCTGTCTCAACACAAGTTTGGAGCACAGTATTTGGAAAAAGCATAGTGTCATTACAAATGGTTTCATTAAACTATAAGAATTGCAGTCAAAACTGGTGAATTCAGCTCTGTGTATGTGTGTTTGTGTGATAACTCCAGTTGTGAGACTGTAGTGATGGTCCTTACGCAGTATCTCTGTGGGCGCCGTGAAGAGTCAGCACCTTTTGCCTGATTTCCACTGCATGGTACAGCTCAGCTTGACTCGACTTGCTTTTGGTACCAGGTACTTTTCTCAATTTCGTTTTCTACTGCAGATAGTACCCCCTTAATGCAGGCGGGATTCTTAGCTGATCGTCGTAGCGGCGCCATTTGAAACTGCCATGACATCATCTTCAACACGACACAAACACACAAACACAGGAACAAGACAAAAGACTGCTAAAAAAAACAGGAGAGTTTGGGAAATCCTACATCAGAGCGCCGACGACGAGACGTGCAGGATGTCCCGTGTTGCGCAAGTGATGATTCTCTCTGACTATTTCAGTGGTCTGCAGTGTTTTAACTCCACCTTTTAGTATTGGCTCAGCTTGCTTGGAACCTCGATCGAGGTGATACCAAAAAAAGTACTAGGTACCAGGTACTATCCACAACTTTTGCCAAAGGAAAACCACAAAAGAACAGCTCAAAGCGAGTCAAGTTGAGCCGTGCCTTGCCGTACCATGCAGTGGAAATGAGGCATTGTTCACCAAGCAAGCCTGTGTGTGCGTCAGCAAGGCTGAGCAGGAAATGTACATGTGAGGAGATACTGTAAGTCCCATCAATGTTATTGCAGTTCATGTTTGTCACCATTAGAGGGAGGCAGAGGCTGTATAGTCATTGTTGTCCTACTACTGATCCACAAACAATACATTTTTAAATAAATCATCTAAGTGTGTACAAGTGGTGTAACAACTGTGTGTCTGTGTGTTGATCTGTCAGGGAAAGGAAGAGTTTGAGAAGAACCAAAGACAGCTGCTGGAGAAAGGCAACATCATCAGACACAAGACACAACTGGAACAGCAACAGGTACCTGTATGTGTGTGTGTTCTCTGCCTCAGTCCATCACTCTCACTTTACTTCTGTGATTTCTGTCATTATGTTTGTGCAAGAGAGTGAACATAGACGGCAGTAGAAACAAGTGGTCATTTAGGCCATAATTAGAACTTAAACTCCTTTAATCAATGCTCGGCCACTAGGGGACAGACAGACTCCAAAACAAGCTGACAGACACACAACTGTGACATATTCACCTTCTTCAGTTGTTATAAAGCCAAAACTACTAAGTTCTCACAGCTACGTTTATTACTTGTTTTGTCTCATCAAAAGCCTAAAACCAAAAATTATTAAATCTAGAATCATATAAAAGAGAAAAAAGCAGCACATTCTGATATTTGAGAAGCTGGAACCAGAGAAAGTTTGGCAATTTTGCTTGATAGATGACTCAAAACAATTAATTGATTAATAAGCTATTTGTTGCAACTCTGCAAGTATTATTATTAAGTCTGTCTCCTTCTTCTTTTTCTCTCTCCAGATTAAACAGTTTGAGCGGCTAGAACAGGAAGTCAGCCGGCCAATCAACAACGACATGACGGGCTGGGTCCCGTCCCCGCACCACCCTCTGGCCAACCAGCTGTCCCAGAATGGCTCTGGAGGTCCCTCATCCTCCAAACTGTGCCACGGCGACCGGCAGCTCCTCCTCTTCTACCAGGAGCAATGTGAGCAGAACGTCACCACGGTGACCAATGCCATCGATGCCTTCTTCACTGCCGTCAACTCCAACCAGCCACCCAAGATCTTCGTGGCACACAGCAAATTCGTCATCCTCAGCGCGCACAAGCTGGTGTTCATTGGCGACACGCTGTCGCGCCAGGCCAGGTCTCCTGAGGTGAGGGCCCGGGTGGCCCAGAGCAGCAACACCCTCTGCGAAAAACTCAAAGACATTGTGATCAGTACGAAGACGGCGGCACTTCAGTATCCTTCCCCTGGAGCAGCTAGAGAGATGACTGAGAGGGTGAGGGAGCTGGCAGGGTGTACGCAGCAGTTCAGGATGGTGCTGGGACAGCTGCTGGTGATGTAGGGGGACCGGGGGGGGAAGCAAACAGTGACACAAACTCAGATGTCCCAGGAACATGGGCAGTAAATCCTCCCTTTAACAAGGGGTGGACGACCCTGTACACCCCTGTAGCACGAGGTAGGAGGACCTGGAGCACAGAGTGGTGCAGGAAACCCTGTACACCCTTCCAGTTTGAGGTTGGAGACCCTACGTGCCTCGACAGGGTGAGGCTTTCCATCCCCTACGCTCCTGACATGCAGCATGGGAAACCCTGTGTGGCCATGGATCCTGGGGGTCTGGGACCCTGTCTGGGAACGGGTACACTGACCTCACATCCATCCTCTGCTCCCTCCCTTCCTTGCCTTTCACTGGGACCATTCCTCCCTCATCCCTCCTTCCTCTGCACGCTTTTTATTCTAGACAAACTAAAAGGAACATTTTCTCTTCAGTGGGCTGGGCCAATGGTTGTAAAATAATCATTGTAAATATTTAAGTTACCTATTTAGTCAGAAAACCAGAAAGAAAAAGGACTTAAGAACTTCCAGAATATAAATATAAATATATTGTTGTTGTTTTTTTTTGAAGAAAGAAAAGATGAAAACATAAGTGTAGTTTTTAGACAATATCAATAATTGTTATTATTATTGCTATTCCGTATAATTATGACCCTGATTCTTGATCCTTGTATCATTATTGTTATGGATGTGTAAATTCCAGATGATATGTATGATTGTATGTTGTAGTACGTCTATGCTCTTCTCCATCCATGACAAAGGCACACTTTCCAAGAAAACACTGGAGCACACACCCATTTTTAAACTCCACCTGATGACAAACTGACAGTTGTACATGCTGCCATGTTGCCTCTGTGTTGGAGCAGTACGTTGCTGTTGTGGCTCAATAAGTTGTCCACACTGATTTCAATCCACCAGTGCAGGCAACACTGCTGCCAAAAGATGTCCACATAACTGTGCAGTTCCAGTACTGCAGTTATTAAAGATGATCTCAGTGCCATCTCAGTTGCTTTTTTGGAAAACTATATGTAGGTTGTTTTGTAAGAGGCATGTATTAAAGAAAAGGAGTGTAAAAGGTTAAAAACTACAAATGAAATTAAACCTGCTTTTCTTTCTTTCTTTGACACAGTGACATGGTATTTTTTTAATATTCAGAAATTATGTGAAAGGGTAATAAATCATAGTAGAATCAATTGAAGACGTTATGCAGGGCATTTGCACAGGCGTCTGTGCTTTGCCCTAATTTCCGAACCCAATGCCAATGATTATCTCGAGATACCTAGAAACCTGAATCTCCATGCTGAGTAGCTGTCAGTCTACTGAATTTGCTTTCAGGATGTTATAATTTTTATTGCAGCAAGAAAAGGAAAAGAAGACAGCAAAATCATGGGATGAAAAAATATGACCTCCAATTATTTTAGTTTTTGGTGACATATGGTTGGTAACTTACACATATATGGACCAGGTACATTCAAACAGGATTACAGGAAAACTGCAGCTTATTACAAATTGGGTTTCATTTTTGGATGTGATAACATTCAAGAAACACAGCCAGTCAGACGATCAGACAGGTTGGACACAAACCTTTTTCGGTGATCTTTTTTGGAAGAGAAAACAAAGGTGAGCAGTGAAATTATTACCCAAACTGTCCATTATAAATACACTACATGGGAATGTCGTGAGCAATAAATCCCAGGTGGAGCCCAGCTTACATTAATGTGGTGACAACACTGCACACAGAATACAGGATTTTGACACAGGCCAGCTTTAGTTAAAGTTAGTAATAAAAAAACTAAATGTCAGGGAAGAAGGAGAAGTGGAAAACATCTGGAAGCTCAAATATGTCACTACCAACTATTAGCTTGTACTGTGCTTACTTAATATTTGGCTTGGTTAATATACTAGAACAAGGTTAACAAACTAGTCCAAAATCTACCGGTAACTACAAATATGTTGAACAGTACAGGGGTAGTGCAGCTTTCAGGGGGAGAATTCTTTATACAATTAAAGTTGCATTAATCTGTTTTTTTTGGGGATGTTGTGGCAGAACTCCACAACAGGCTAAAAATCACACACGTTGGACATATTTTTGGCCTTCTAAAGTTCTTGTGGCTAACCTGTTAGCAGTTGCCTATTTACACATCCAGCAGACACAGGAAAACATTAGCATTCATCTGGAGTTATGTTTGTGTTCACATGAAGAATGTAAGTCTCTCTCTCATTTTAGCTGTTTTTGGTCTCCACCAACTCCTGAGAAAAATATGTCTCTTTAGCTGCCAAATGCTCTACTATGTTCACCAGCTAGTCACTAACTGTGTCTGTCTGTTGTTTGCTGCTGAGCAGGTGGTGTACAGTGGGTTTATTAGAGGTTTGTCACTGAAAACAGCTGCCTGCTTCTGCTGGAGACTAGGTTGATCACTGAGCTGAAAGCGGCTCAAAAGCTGTAAGCTGAGGGGAACTGCAGAGTTGGTGATAATTCTCTGTGGGTTCATCACCATAAACTTTTACCCTTTTACAATACACATGGTAAAAGTGTTGATTAGTGCTGCTTCAAGTGACATCCCTTATGTAATCTCTGCTTGTACTTTGAGACTACAGATTTTCTCCAAAACTGGGAACTGGATCCACTGTCTTGGAGCTTGACCTGTTCTAAGGACTCAAAGTCAAGATATCTCAGCCTGCTACAATTCTCGACATCACATATCATAACATGACATTTTCAAGTTGTAAAACTTTGAATATAAATGAACATAAAATGAATCAAACAAACTTACAGTATATTATAGAAAAATGAATATTTCAGCAAAAGGTCAGTGTGTACAAAGGTTGTTGCCACTGTGAAAGTGCAAGTATTGTAAGTACAGCTTACTGATTATAGTGTTATATTGTGTCATTTCCACAAGTGACCTCTAGTGGGTAGTGTTAACCAAAGAAGGAAAAGTCTGAAATTTCAGACGTAAAGAAGGATACGCTGTTTCCACTGCAGGAAATTCCAAATTTGATTTGATTGGATCTCAGTGCTCAGTGCATTTTCCTGGCATCTGTGCAGACTGGAGGACTTAGGCGTGACCCCTCTCTGGAATGGATGGAACATGACTAAAGTCTGTCATTTTGAGTATGTCTGGACTGCTGTCTGTGTAGAGCAGTATAGTGTTCCTCGCTGTTGAGCCAACAACCACAATTCAATTCAGTTTACTTTATTTCGGACCGGTAGTAGTACAAGAACGATAAAAGTGATCAAAGTAAACAAAGGATGTGTACATGCAGTACATGTGCATTAGTATTCAGCTCCTTGTATACACGATTCTAATATTATCCAGGTTCCTGATTGATTCCTCAACATTTCAGCCATTCATGTCTGTACTGACTGAGTTGCTTCAACAGGAGGATACACCTAATTTGAGTCGATGACACACCTGCACACAAGGCAGAGAATGATCAGAGATCTGGATCAGCCATTTACATGCCACAGTATCCTGGTTTTTATCAGAGGATTGGAGATAGCTAATCCAGTTTTGTCAAAACTGTGATAAGGGCTTATCCAAGTCTCTGAAACCAGGATGTTGTGTCTACATGCACAACACATGACTGGGATATTCCAAGAACCTGATCATAACCGACATACTAGTGTGCACGTAAACACACTCACTGTTAGACATCTAATTCATAAAATGTTCCTTCAAACTTAAAGTCCAACTGAAATTGAATATTTAGTCATTACTTTTTGTAGTCAAAAATAATGTCAATGTATTTTTCAGAGTTACAGTTTTGTAACATCAAAAGGAAGAAAAAGGTCTTTGGGGAAATATCAGAAATGCTCCTTTTTGTCTCAGCTGACTGGAGGGGTGTGTCTGTATTTGACTGACAGCAGCTGGCAGGCTGCCAGAGTACTGGTGCTACATGTCATGGGCAGATGGCTATTCTATTATTACATGGTACTGAAGAGTAAGGAGGACCGCAAGACGTTAGCAGTGCGCTTTTCCCCGGTGACTGTTTGTGTTGTGACACAGACGTGTGTTCATGTTAGTAAGTTAGATAAGAAAGACACTTTAGCATGAAGCTGATGAGGGTTGTTGTGTTGTGTAGCAGGCTGCTGTCTGGCTCAGTGTGACCGTCTGCTCTGCCAATGATAGAATGCTGACATTACTGTTTTATGTCTCCATCTATGTAGACGGAGAACTAATGTGGTTACACTGAATTCATGCAAAACTAGGGGGCTTCATGAAAACAACAAAATCTAAAATATAAATGTATCCCTTTTGGTTTTTGATTTTTTTTCTCAAAGGAGA
Organism: Oplegnathus fasciatus; assembly: GCA_003416845.1. Lineage (NCBI taxonomy): Eukaryota > Metazoa > Chordata > Actinopteri > Centrarchiformes > Oplegnathidae > Oplegnathus > Oplegnathus fasciatus. The sequence continues at coordinate 382,593 of NTHP01000429.1, read as the reverse complement.
AGACAGGACAGCTGATTTACAGAGCAGATACAGACGGGTGACAAATTAAAGGAAAAACCTGAATCCTTGACCCCTACAGTGAGGAGATCCACTGTTATGCTGTGGGAGGCATTTTGCTGGCATGGTTTGGGTCCACTTGTCCCCTTAGAGGGAAGGGTCACTGCAAATCAATACAAAGTTGTTCTGAGTGATCACCTTTATCCTATGATGAAACACTTCTATCCTGATGGGAGTGGTCTCTTCCAGGATGACAATGCCCCTATCCACAGGGCACGAGGGGTCACTGAATGGTTTGATGAGGATGAAAATGAATCATATGCTATGGCCTTCACAGTCACCAGATCTCAACCCAGTTGAACACCTATGGGAGATTTTGGAGCGACGTGTTAGACAGCGCTCTCCACCACCATCATCAAAACTCCAAATGAGGGAATATCTTTTGAAAGAATGGTGTTCATCCCTCCAGTAGAGTTCAGAGACTTGGAGAATCAATGCCAAGGAGCACTGAAGCTGTTCTGGCGGCACGTGGTGGCCCAACACCTTACTGAGACACTTTATGTTGGTTTTGTACTGTACTGTACTGTACGCACTGTACTGGTAGGCTACTCCATTAGTACAAAAGATTACACCATCACTCCAGAGTAATCACGCTGTACATTGTGGGCTGTAATCTAAAGCGTTACAGTTGTAACATGTAGGTCAATTTATTTTCTGGTCGCTTGGCCATTTGGGAATCAGCAAAAAAGAAGTCATGGAGGAGGATTTGGAACATTTCCTGCAGTGGGTTGTTAATGAATTCAACCAGGGCTGCCGGGTCAGAGCACGCTTNGAGCAGATACAGACGGGTGACAAATTAAAGGAAAAACCTGAATCCTTGACCCCTACAGTGAGGAGATCCACTGTTATGCTGTGGGAGGCATTTTGCTGGCATGGTTTGGGTCCACTTGTCCCCTTAGAGGGAAGGGTCACTGCAAATCAATACAAAGTTGTTCTGAGTGATCACCTTTATCCTATGATGAAACACTTCTATCCTGATGGGAGTGGTCTCTTCCAGGATGACAATGCCCCTATCCACAGGGCACGAGGGGTCACTGAATGGTTTGATGAGGATGAAAATGAATCATATGCTATGGCCTTCACAGTCACCAGATCTCAACCCAGTTGAACACCTATGGGAGATTTTGGAGCGACGTGTTAGACAGCGCTCTCCACCACCATCATCAAAACTCCAAATGAGGGAATATCTTTTGAAAGAATGGTGTTCATCCCTCCAGTAGAGTTCAGAGACTTGGAGAATCAATGCCAAGGAGCACTGAAGCTGTTCTGGCGGCACGTGGTGGCCCAACACCTTACTGAGACACTTTATGTTGGTTTTGTACTGTACTGTACTGTACGCACTGTACTGGTAGGCTACTCCATTAGTACAAAAGATTACACCATCACTCCAGAGTAATCACGCTGTACATTGTGGGCTGTAATCTAAAGCGTTACAGTTGTAACATGTAGGTCAATTTATTTTCTGGTCGCTTGGCCATTTGGGAATCAGCAAAAAAGAAGTCATGGAGGAGGATTTGGAACATTTCCTGCAGTGGGTTGTTAATGAATTCAACCAGGGCTGCCGGGTCAGAGCACGCTTCGCGACGAGAGTATTCTCTGAAGTATGCTCTTCAGATGTGTCTCACTTCTGTGAAAACCATGCCTACTGCTAGGCACTGATTTAATGTCTTTATATTTGAGGCCAATCTCACAATAATAGTCTATGAACCTCTCCCACGGGTGTATGCGTTCCATTGTTGTGGTTGTTTCCATGGTGCCAAACTGACCCGGAAGTACATTGACTTAAATGAAAAAGTTTAGTTTTGGGATATGTTTAAAGTTACAGTCGGTAGGATTGAGAAGAGAGTGGACTTAGCTTGAAAATCTGAACGAGTACAACTTCCAGGTCCCGTCCCTTCCCTTTCCCTTTCTTCATTGGTCTTTTTCTGTTTACTTGTCTCTGTATGTAAGCTGTTGTTTTCTCATTGCTTGGTTGTTTGGTGGTTGTTTACAAGTCTACCATTGCATCCGCTCCGAGTTCGCACATACGTGGAGGAGGGGAGCTGCCCGCAGCGTGAGCAGAAGCAATAGATTGACACTCCGTCAGATACTCCTCCTGCTCTGATAAGTTGTTTTTACTAGGGAGCGGTGGATTCTTGCTAATGACCTTAGGGGCAGCAGGTGGAGCCAGAGAGCCTGATTTTTTTCTATCTGTCTCATGTACTACCGTCAGGACATAGTGACAGTTTTAGCAAATATGGCTAAAAGTTATTTTTATACAAGTTACCAACTACAGCTTATACAGCTGATATAAAATACTAATTTCAAAATTTGACTGAAGATGTTTGTCCTAATATATTTTTCCAGCCAAAGTGACCAATAAGAAAAGTTAGAGACAACATTTAGCTAAAAAGCTTTTAATTTGACTTCCAGATGTAAGACAAAGGTGGGTGTTGCTGTGGCAGCATCACCCTGGTATATTGTCTTTACATGTATTATTATATATTATTTATAGGCAAAAATCATAAGTCTGGTAGGCCTGGTGTGGCTTTCATGGTGACTGCTACCAGGGGATTGTGTTGCCTTGCCAGTCCAGAAGCATCCCACAATCTTTGTTGCTGAGTGATGACATCACACTGAGCATGCCAAGTATGCTGTCCTGGGTGGTCAAAGGAGCCTGGGGGAGACAACAAACACAAGAAAGAAGAAAGTCAAAAGAAATGAAGGAGGAAAATAACTGCATTATTCATTTCTTCACTCTTACTCAAAAATCATGTTAAGCAGGGCCTAAATACAGGGACATCATAGTGGGGGCAGTAGTGGAACTAACTACCCAGGGCCTATCATAGGGAAGGCCAAGAAGCTCGAAATTAAACGTTTGTTTTTATCTGCCATTTGAAGATTTTACATTATTATCATTATAAAAGCATATTATTATTGGCTGAATTGTAGTTTAACATACTTTTTTTTGGTTTCCCTCCCCTCTCATTTAGGTACACTCCATTTGTCACATATAATCATACAGGGCATAATCATAGTGAAACACTCCTTCAATTTGTGCAATAAAAAATATGTGCAGAATAGAATAAGGATAAAGAATAGAAATAAGTAATAAATAATAATGTAACTATAGTGGTGACTTTGAATAATAAAGTAAGTAAAAATAGTCTTAAGGCAATTCTTAGGCAGTGTCCTCATTGAGGATCCTAGTGGCCTGAGGATAGAAGCTCTTCCTGAGCCTCTCAGTGCTGGCCTGGTGTATCCAGTATCTTCTTCTTGACCACAGCAGGGAGAAAACGAACACCACGCAGTCGCTGTTCATGATGGCTGTGTCAATACCCTCATGTCCTGGCCACATGGATCTTCACTGTCTCCGGGCATGGTAGGCTTTGTCTGACCATGAGGGTAAAAAGGAGTGGTTGAAACAAATTGGTGTCTGTCAGAATTCTAAACCAGGTTAGAAGTGTTCTGAGTCTGCCAGAGACCTCTGTACAGTTTTTTCAGAACAAAACCTAGACTTAGAAGAGTTGGCAACAGAGTTAGCCTCCATATTTAGCCACAAGGGGGCCCCAGAGGCCGAGTTACCCAGCGCACCCTGTTGCCAACGTCTGCAGATAGAGATTTAAGATGTCTAAAGACTTTGTCCCCCTTAACAGCATGGCCAAGCCCCTTGACATTCCAAGAAACTATTGCAATATTCTTGCCTCCCAACTTCACTCTACCATGAGACCTATGCATATGCAAATAAGAGAGAGATTATTTTGGTTGAGCATAAACATAGTAAGCAGGGTAAGCATACAAACATATCTGAACCATAAGTAAGAACAACATACACCCCACTCACCATCCCTAAACAAATGCCATTAAGGTTGGGGGAAATTATTTAATATCTGCACCTGAGGCTGAGCATTCATGACATCAACTCAAAATTGACCATTGTAACAACAGATACATGTGAGTCAAGTCCTAGTGGGCATATAGCGTTATTAACTGCACTTAGCAAACACTTCTCTCTCCTTGTCCCATCATGTACACAGGCACAACTGTAAGCTGGGTGAACGAATGGTGATGAGTGTAAGCCTGGCCGGGTACCGTAGGGTGTGTTTGACTCCTCTGTCGCGTAGACCACCTCACTGGTGTCTGGGAAGATCAAGACTTCCCTTGTGCCTTGTTCCCCACAGGATCAGCTCTTTCACTTGAAAATGGTGGATGCATGCCAGGATGGTGCGCGGCTTGGCGCCGGTAGCCGGTTTCGGCTGGAGAGAGCGATGTGCATGGTCAACTTTAAGCGGGTGTGGGAAATGCTCTTCCCGGAGCAACTTGGGAATCAGTCTGAAAATGGATTCAGTGGGTTTACCGTCCTCTTTGCCCTCTTGTATTCCCACGATCTTAATATTGTGTCCATGGGAGCAGGCCTCTAAGTCAAGCACTTTGGTTTGGAGCTGGCTGTTGTGCTGAGTGCTTAGCTTCAAGTTCTTGTATGCATGCTTCGAGGTCGCTGGCAGTTTGCTCTTGGATGACCATACGGGCTTATAAGTCAGCCTTGTGAGGCTGCAACTGACTGAAAGTTGGTTTCAAAAGAGTCAGTTCTGCGCGACATTAACAAATGCTTTGACGCAGACATCTCTTTGCATAATTCTTTGCAAATAGCATACGTTTTGTCCGGTGGTTTCTCCGACACAGTGAGAGAATTGTTACCTGAGTTGTTGCATCAGCACTGGCTTCGGTGGCTTGACAGTCGGTGGATTTAGCTTTGTTGGAGGGGTTTGCCTTCGGCATTGTCGGACTTTTCTGTGCACTTAGTTTAGATAAAAGGAGTAGACTGTTGGCCTATGAGTGAATAAAACACGGTATAATGATAATTTTATCGAGGTCGCGGAGAGGAACACTAGCGCCCCCTCACTCTCATTGTTTATCATGACTTTTTCATGACTTTTGTTCTTATTCTGTAACTAGAAAGGTAGTGTAGTGAAGTACAAGTAAAATTACCAATTTTTGAAAACGCTCGAAAAAAGTACAAGTACATAAAAATGTAAATGTGATTCATTACTTCCACCCCTGTGTATTTAAAAGGCATACAGTACTTCTCACTAAACTCTCCTTCACCTCACCTGTTCTCCTCCCATGTCAGTGCGGACCCAGCCAGGGTGGATTGCTGTCACCAGTATGTTGTGGATCTTGAAGTCCTCAGCTTGACAGCGAGTCAGCATATTCAGTGCTGCCTGGTGACCAACAGCAGAAAGGACAGAAGCTTTGTTGTTCAAAATTTCAGCAATTTAAAAATTACATTTCATATATTATATTATAAAATGTAATTGAAGCAGATGGTACTCTATTCAGTGTTAATCATGACAGCTGACAGACTAAAATCCAGGATGTGTGGGTTCCTAGGATCAGCTCAGGTAAGAGCTTCCAACAGACACCCAAGTCACAGATTCTCTGTCTTGTTTTCACTGAAGCCTCCCTCCTCCACCCCTGCTTAAGGATCTCAGACACACAAAGTCAGTCCAATTCACACCAGCACTAACAGCCACATGGAGTTAGAGTGAAAATTATTGCATCTTCAGAGAGTTGGTGGTAACTGAAGCGCATTTATAAGGGGTGTTCAGAATTTCTCTGACCAGAAATCGAAGGTTAGAGTTCAGGTGAGACATGCTCTACTCTCCATCATCTCTACCCTGCAACCGCTGGCCCTACGGGGTATAGCCAAGTACTTATCACATGAGATTCAAAATGCTGGCTTTTGTTTCGAGACAAATCCTTTCGGACATCAGGGAGGGGAAATGGTCTCTGTGATAGTGGATGAGACTGCCAACGTCACACAACGGGAGCAGCTGAGTATCTGTCTGAGGTATGTTGACCAGGATCTCAACAGTATTCAGGACTTCTATGAAACTGAGTCAACCTCTGCTGCCACTGTGTTTTCCGTTCTGCATGGCTGGGTGCACGTCTGGCTTACAAGCATGTGTTAAAGACATCCAGGAGAAGGCAATGTTTATACACTGCAATGCCCACAACATGAACCTTGCCTTTCAGGATGCTGTTACAGAACTGAAAACATGCAGAAATGTGATGAATGTAGTGAAAGATCTAATCAACATGATCAGAGAGTCGCCCAAAAGATTGCCATGTTTTGACTCCTTCCACAGGCCAGCAGGTGGGAACAGCTTATGCCAGAACTACAAGTTTGGTGAGTTACTTGAAAGATTTTGCAGAAAATTCAAACTGCATTTTAGCCATCAAGTAGACAGATAAAATTCATAAAAAGTATAACTGAACAGTTAAAGAATTAAAAAATTCTAAATGATGAGAAAAATGTTCTTTTTTTGGTAGCATGTCAAATCATCGTAAGTCTGAGTGTGATTTGATTCTCATGCCAAGGCAAGTATTTATTATGTAAGTATTTATTTTCACCTATTCTCATTTATTCCAAATTCCTTTGTTCTGGGCCAGAGGATTATTTCCTGTATGCAGCTAGCGTAGTCTGCTGCTTTCTAATTATAAATATAACAATATAACTCCACTCATTACTGCCATTCACTGATTACCTGTGGATTTTAGAATAGACCTGTCAAACACTGGTGTACTTAATAATATGATTAATGGCTGCTTTCCATTTAGGTGTGTCAGCTCTAGGGCCCTGGCTGGTACATGTGTGCATGGTTTACTCAGACACTTTATGTAATGAGTTCCACCTGTGCTTCTCCTACTGTGTGCTAAAAGTTATAACCAGAAAGGTACATAGCTGAATGCCATCAGTATACTAATCAATGCTGTGAGTGTGGATAAAATGCTCCAAACAGAGTTTACAGATGGAGAGTAATAAGGGACCTAGTACAGACTCCTTACTGGAAAAGGATAGTCATTAGGTTTATCTCAAGCCTCTGTAGTCACATAAAACTCAACAAACATTGACAGATACTCCACATAACTGTTGTAATATTAAAGGCTCTGAACACTCACACCAGCGTTTTCACTTATTCTAGTCTTATTAAACCTCTGCTCCGGTTGGAGGTAAAGCAAGGTACCAAACTCTTACTAATAAGAATGAAAGTGATGATGAATGTGGAAGTTGTCCTGCCCTAACAGGTGCAACAGAACAGAACAGTCAGAGAGATGTCAGTGCAGCACAGTGTGTCCCCACACACTTCTGAGAAGGGAGTTTCTGTGTGGGTGGAATATGTGCAGAGACAATGACTGTACCTATAACATACTGTCCTCCACATCCAGAGCACTTGTGACATTTTTGGCCTGACAACATTCTGCAATATTACTGTATTTGTCCAACTGATGGCATGATTAAAAACTGGATGCTGTAAAATGGAGGCACAGTGGGAACTGTCAAAATGTCAAAACATTGAAAGTTCAATATTTTTTTTGCCCAGTCTCACTTCTTTAAAGGTTCTGTATGCAACATGTATGTATGTATGCTCCATCAACACTCAAAATATCATCATCTAAATTAGGTTAAGTCAGCGACGTTATTATTTAAACACATAGATATCTACATATTGTGTAACTTGTGTAACATTATATCTGTATAAATATGAAGTACCATCATAGAGCTAACGTTAGCTAGTGTTGCGCACTGTTGGTGCTGTAGTGGAGCTGAAGAGAGAAAAGGCACTCAGGAGCGCGTATAACATCACATCAGTTGGATTTTCCCGGAAAAACCGTCCCGAGTCCTTTACATAGAGATTAGTCTACAGGGTGTTACAGTGAACAGAGAAAGTCGGGGAAAGTCTCATTTATAAGTTATGTTACAATCTGTTCACACATTGGAAACAAAAACGATTAAAAAATGATTAATACATGTAAATTGTTACATACAGGACCTTTAAACCTTGAACCTTGAGAAACAGGAAAAGGCATATTAGAAAAAATACTGCTCCCTGTGTTTTAGGTCCTTGACTTCCACCATCCTCACCAGCTGAAGGAGCTGCCAGACCAACCAGAAACTCTTGAGCAGATATAAGTGGACTGTAGAGACACACTCAAGTATGGTGTCAATACAGGCGTGTGTGGATGAATGACTGAACGTTTCCCAATTCTGTACAACTTTCCTTTAGATAGAAATCAGTCTACAGGGTGTTACAGGCGACCGAGAAAGTTGGGGAAGGTCTCATTTTATGTTATGTTACTATCTGTTCACACATTGGCAACAAAAAAACGATTAAAAAACTATTAATTGTCACATACAGAACCTTTAATCCTTGACAAGTACATTTCTATATACTTGCTTATTTGCTATTTTTACCCAAAATTTGAGTCTCCGTTTGTTTTAGAATGTTTTTATTGCTTTAGCTGATTTTTTTCTGATTTTGAGCTGAATTCAAAAACAGTACTTTTGCTTTCTTCTCATTATTTATTTTGTCAAAAACACCATGGGCCCTATCTTACACCTGGCGCAAAGCAGCGCACAGCGTAGTGCAACTGTCATTGCTAGTTTCTGACCGACGCAGTTGTCATTTTCACGCCCGGTGCATACATTGTGTAAGAAGCAAATGGCTTGCGCACATTTGTGTGCCCATGGGTGTGTTGGTCTTAAAATGAGGTGTGGTCAGACGCATTGTTGGCGCATTGCTATCTTGAGGCAACAAAAACCTGGTCTAAAGTCAATGACGCAGTATTTTCCTACTACTTAAAGGGCGCATTATTCAGATAGTAAGATGTGCCTACATAGGCGGGTTCACAATGTACGTACACTCTGCTTGTTACACACACAGGGACGTAGATGGTCTGCTCGCGTGCTATTACTTTGCGTCGCGTTACGTCCAAAACACACCTATGATTAATGAAGAGATTAAATACAACCCCTTTGCGCCTTACTTTGCACCCAGATTATGCACCGTTTAACCAGCAAAAGTGGAGTTGGTCTTTTGTTTGAACCCACCCACTTTTCATGTGAGCAAAAGTATTGGAACATATGACTGACAGGTGTGTTTTGTTGCTCTGGTGTGTCCCATTACATTGATTATTCAAACAATAAATAGCGCTGAATGTCTACGTTCAGTTTCAGATTTGGGTTTTGCCTGTGCAGACTGCATTTATAGTTAGAGGTGTAACCAACATGAAAACCAGAGAGCTGTGTATGGGTGAAAAACAAGCAATTGTGAAGCTGAGAGAAGATGGAAAATCAATCAGAGCCATTGCACAGACATTGGCCATAACCAGTACAACCATTTGGAATGTCCTGAAGAAGAAAGAAACCACTGGTGTACTAAGTAAGAGACGTCGAACAGGTAGACCAAGGAAAACAGCAGCAGTTGACGACAGAAACATTGTGAGAGCTGTAAAGAAAGACCCTAAAACAACTGTTAGTGACATCAGCAACAACCTCCAGAGGGCAGGAGTGAAGGTATCACAATCTACTGTTCGCAGAAGACTTCATGAACAAAAGTACAGAGGCTACACCAGAAGATGCAAACCACTCATTAGCAAGAAGAATAGGAAGGCCAGGCTGGAATTTGCCAAAAAGTACAGAGACGAGCCTCAAAAATTCTGGGACAAAGTTTTATGGACTGATGAGACAAAGATGAACCTTTACCAAAGTGATGGAAAGGCTAAAGTTTGGAGAAAGAAAGGATCTGCTCATGATCCCAAACATACAAGCTCATCTG
>NTHP01000429.1:339327-372212 GCA_003416845.1 Oplegnathus fasciatus | reverse complement strand
GACGTCTGTTACTTAGTACACCAGTGGTTTCTTTCTTCTTCAGGACATTCCAAATGGTTGTACTGGCTATGGCCAATGTTTGTGCAATGGCTCTGATTGATTTTCCATCTTCTCTCAGCTTCACAATTGCTTGTTTTTCACCCATAGACAGCTCTCTGGTTTTCATGTTGGTTACACCTCTAACTATAAATGCAGTCTGCACAGGCAAAACCCAAATCTGAAACTGAACGTAGACATTCAGCGCTATTTATTGTTTGAATAATCAATGTAATAGGACACACCAGGGCAACAAAACACACCTGTCAGTCACATGTTCCAATACTTTTGCTCACATGAAAAATGGGTGGGTTCAAACAAAAGGTGCTATCTTCTAAGTTGTGTATCAGATCCAGATGTAAATACCTGGAAATAAAAGCTGAAATGTTGATCTCTTGTCTCATATTCATCTTTTGATGTCAAACCCAAATGTTTTCAGTCTACAGCAAAAATACAGGAATTGGCCTCACTGTTCCAATACTTTTGGAGGGGAGTGTATCTTCATCCCCTGTGCCATAGAGCTCCATAGTTGTCCAAAAACTATTAAAAACATGTCAATGAGCCACACTGTTGCACTGGGTAACATTTTCCTTCATTACTGCTGCTACTCCAAATACTCACTAGAGCTCCATCTGTGAATTAATCCACAGCTGAAAGTAGTTCCCAACAAATGCACTATTTCCTCCTGTTTGTTAAAACCAATGGTCATGGAGCTGAGAGCCACAGAAAGGGTAGGGAAGTCAGAAAGTATTGAGATATGGACTAACACATTGCTGGTTTTGGTCTTTTCATGGCATTTGCTGACAAAAAGAAAATGTAGAATAATGCCAGCCGTATCCTTTAAAATAATAAGGAGACTCTGAGTAAATATGTTTAGAGAGAAGGAGAAACAAGGTCTAATGTACGGTTAATTAGACCATAGCGGTCACTCTCTTGCCTTCTGGGGCCTCTGTTTTGGTATGATCCTATCTGATAAAAACAAATTAAAGAGTATAGTCTTCCAGAGATGATTCTTCCAGATTAAAAAAACATAGTGCTATTATTTTGAATTCTTCCTAAATAATATACTTGGCCTGTCAAATTCAGATTTTGTTCATTTGTTTGTTTAGTCAATTGTACCTTGCTGGTCCTATAAGGGTACAGCTTTGCTATAGCGAAGGTTTCTGGACATTTCTCTATGGATGAGACAAGCGTGGAGATATTGATGATGGCAGATCTCTTGCAGGACATTTTATCACCTGAGACACAAAGAGAGACAAAGAGATTTGCATCATGAAATAGAAGTAATAATAATAACTATATTGTTACTGGTAATTTGCAAGTGATATAAATAATCTGCTGTATGAAAGGGGTATGAGTGTGGTTACTTTTGGTACAGATTTCCCCTCAAGGCTTCCTCTAGCTGTACAACCTGAACTGTGCTAAGATCGTTCAGTACAACGTTCAAACCTCTATTGGACTGGACTCATGCTGGTGGTAATGTCCTGCATAGTTCAACAAAACCACAGGTCATGCAATGTTCATCTCTTTACATCCTGCAATTACTAAACACATGTTAAGCCAATCATACCAGACTGCCGCCATGGATTAATCCCAGGTCATTCGCACAAACACCCCTGCTAAACCAGAGATTTATACTGGACTCTGGTACCAAACACAACACCTTCACTATACAGTCACATTTAGGGGCAGAATTTAGGATTAAGTATGGACAAGATGTTGCCAACAATATCTACAATAAGGTTACCATAATGGAGTGAGAGTTACATTCACCGTCTTAAACTCAGCCGTCTTCTATTGTCCAACTCAGGTCAGATAACTCATGCTGAGCCATGCAGATCCACAGCAAGACACACCTGTGTTGATCCAGGGCACTGTGTTGCTCTGTCAAAGAGGAATCCCAGTTGCTGCAGCAATGCTTCCCTGTTCTAGCCTAGTTCACCAAACTGTTGGCTGTTTTGCCGCTCTACTATAGCTGTTCTGTTGTGCTGTCAGTTGAACCTGTCAAGAGTGATTTTGCTCTGCCCCTCCATGCAGTACTTGAGCAAATAATCCATGCACAATTGTACAGCACAAGCATGAAACTCTAGGTGTTATAACCATAAGTTGATTCTCTGCTTTATCTTTTATTTCCCCACAATGCCTGTATCTGAGATACAAATTCTAGTACGACATGAAAGAAAAGATATTTACCCTTTTCAGGTGAGTCCCTCTCTGCTGCTCTCTGGAGGAGTGGAAGAAACATCTGAAGAGAGACAGGTGATAATTTACTGACTGGTGATAAATCATACTCCTTGTGTGTTTAAAGTTGTTGTGTAATTACACGGCTGGCACTAATTCTGGACAGTGGTGTGTATGTCTGTACAATTTAATTTATGTACCATATGTATCAGCATTTTCATGATGCACACATGTGCTGTATATATTTCATATTTATGGTATATTCTCTCATTCCTTTTAAAAAGTAGATGTTCTAGTGTAACTTGTTGCAGGTGCTTAGCTAGCTACCATCTGTTCCCGTCTTTGTGTTTTTTTTCTTCTTCTGGAATAGTTTTGTATTCTGTCACTATATGATCAGCAGTGATGCAGATACATGATGATTGCCAACACCAGACGTGTGTGGGTCTTTTCCTTGTTTATCAGTCAACCTTGCAGTCAGATGTTGCAAGGAATGCAGTGGTTACCCCTTTTCATCATCACAACATGCTGACATCTGTTTCTGTCTACATACTTGCATCTGTATGTGTGTCTGTATGCACACTATAAGCGCAAAAAGAGTAAGACAAACCAACCTTTGCGAGGAGAAATGGTCCGACCACATTGGTTTCGTACACCTCCATCATGTCCTTTTTCCCGGTGGCAGATAGCAGTGCTGGTGCAGCTGGTTTGGTGATACCAGCGTTGTTGATGAGGAGGTTCAACCCACCATCCCTGATCTGTTTGCTCACAGCCTGGACAGCAGCTGAGATACTGTCCTCATCTGACAGGTCTGCAGATGGACATGAACATACAAAAATGTATATGCACACATTACTCCACCACATGCACGATTGTGAGAAATCTACATATCAATGGTATCGAATTCTATGGAGATAAAATGCAAGGATTGTGCTCTTTGATTGTGTTTCTTATTAATATTAAAACAAAAATGTTCTGGGTTCACTTAAAGGAACACTTTGCAGTTTTGGTCAGTCAGATGACCATGATTGGCATCAATCAATGAATGCAGTGTAATGAGGAAACACATTTTATTGCACTATAAGTTAGTTGTAGCTACAACAGCAAGGATATTATTAACTTCTGAGGTACCTTAGTGAGCATTATTACTTGTGCAAAACAAGCTGATAGGGTTTAGTTTAGTTTGTTTAGTTATTTGACCTTACAAGAAGGAGGACATCAAATCACACTCAACAAGAAGACATAAAGGCTAACACAATAAAATCCAAGATGTATTTCCATCGTGGTCCTTGATGTCAGATAACCAGGTGACATCATACAACTAACAAACCCACACAATAAATACCAATGTCACCATCAGTAAGATCACTCCAAGCCAAACAGACAATTAAAAAGGTCACTTATTTCTATTCCCGGCACCACAGAACCTAAAGGACAGGTACTCATGCTGGTATTGAACCTCAATTAGCACAAGGTGGCAACACTAGCTGTAGTCTGGTCTGCATGAGTATCTCCAACTCTCCAAAGATGGTCTTTGAGATCTTCAAAGGGGGTTCTGTTGCTATAAATATTATATACCACACTGAGTTGTACAGAAAAAAAGCTGTTGTACAAAAGCTGGAACTGCTGTTTGCCAACATGAGCTCTCAGATTCAAACCCAACAGAACTCTGACTAACTAACAGACTGAGTAGTCAAAGCAACTCAAAACACCAAAATTGACCAGCAGTCTTTATCAATTAATTTGGGTTTTCTAGCCAAAATCTCATTCTACTGTTCACTTTCCACAGGATCTTGAATGCCATGCTCTCTCCATCCAGATCACTGTCAACAAACATCCTCTGCTATGTTCTGGATGACTATGGACTGACTCAGCTTGTGACACAGCCCACACACAATAAGGGGCACACTCTGGACTTAATCATCTTCAAGGGTCTTAACATTTCTAAGGTTGTAGTGACCGATGTTGCTCTTTCTAATCATTCCTGTTTTCTTTGAGCTGACTGTCTCTCTGCAAACACAAAATCACTGAAAACACCAGTGAATTATTTTTTTAGGCTTTCTCTTCCACACCTGCCCTCTCTTGGAAATGCCACACTGGTAAAAAATTTAAAAAGAGAGTGTCAAAAAGCTGAACGCAAAAACAAAAAAAGGTGCCAAAAAACACATGATGACATCTTACACTCAGTCATCACGAGACTACAGATACAACACCCGAATGCCTTCATCACGATATCTGGGGACTTTTACTTGTGATAGAACATTTTTACACTATTATGGCTACTATTACTTAAGTAAAAGATCTGAGTAGTACTACTGCCTCTAGTCTAGTGGTAGCCTGTGACTACTAGAACTGTGAGGAAATGGTCACAGGAGACCATTGAGCCTCTGCAGGGCTGCTTTGAAGCAACAGACTGGGATACACTCTCTAATTCACAAGGAGAGGACATTGGTGAACTCACGGGTTGTATAACAGTGCAGATAATGTTGTTCCAACTGAGACTGTATGTTGTTTTCCTAACAACAAACCCTGGGTCACCAGAGACATCAAGACATCGTCTTGATTGAGAAGAAGAGAGCCTTCAGATATAGGGACAGGGAGTAGGTGAAACAGGTTCAGAGAGATCTTAAAGTGAAGATTAAGCAGGGTAAGGACAGCTACAGGAGGAAAATACAACTCTGGCAGAACAATGTGAAACATGTTTGGAGTGGCATGAGGAGTATCACTGGCTACAAGCAGGACTGGGCCAACGAGTCGAATCTGTTCAACAGATTTGATGGGGGGGGGGGGGGGGGGGCCTTGTTCACCCCTCCCAGCTATTCGACCATCTGCGTCCCTAAACCCCTTTGTCCTTCTGTCCCCCCACCCCCCACCTATTCTCTCTAGCAACATCATACCTGTTCTCTCCTCCCCCACACTAGCTCTCCCCAACAACACTACAGGGCCCATCATACACTGCTCACTGGCCTTCACAACAGAGTAGGTGAGAAGAGAGCTGAGTAGACTCCATCCGGGCAAGACTGCAGGTCCCAACGGTGTCAGTCCGAGGGTACTCAAAGTGTGTGCCACCCAGCTGTGTGGAGTACTCCAGCACATCTTCAACCTGAGCCTGGAGAGGGTCCTCGTGCTGTGGAAGATATCCTGCCTGATTCATGCACTTAAGAAGGCGTGCCCTAGTGCCTACAGCCCTTGGTTAAACTGGACCCCACCAGCCAAAAGTGGGAGTGGACAACACCATCATCTTCCTGCTTCACTGTGCCTATGCTCACCTGGACAGGCACTGTGAGAATGATGTTCTTTGATTTCTCCAGTGTGTTCAACACCATCCGGTCTGCCCTGCTGGGGAGCAAGCTGACTGCGATGCAGGTAGGTGCTCCCCTGGTGTCCTGGATTGTGGACTATCTGACTGGTTGGCCGCAGGGTTACATGTCTGACACTGTGGTGAAGGCCACAGAGGATGGTCATCCTTTCTGTTCACCCTCTACACCTCTGACTTCAGCTACAACTCCAAGTCCTGCCATCTGCAGAAATTCTCTGCTGACTCTGCAATTGTGGGCTGCATCAGCAAGGGGAAGGAGGCTGAGTATAGGTGCGCAGTGGACTCATTGAGTGGTTTTGGGCTGAACGACTTGCAGTTTAACACTGGTAAGACGAAAGAGTTGGTGGTGGAATTCAGTCGGCGAAAAACATCCCCTACACCTATTTCCATCCAGGGGTGGATGTGGACACTCTTCAGGACTACAAGGACACCAAGGCTGTGTAAACTCTATTTTCTGCGGAGGCTGCGGTCATTCAGTGTCTGCACGAACATGCTGAAGATGTTCTACCAGTCTATGGAGTGTTATTTCCTTTGCTGTTGTGCATTGGGACAGTAGGGTAAGAGTCCAGGGCATGGAGATTGATTCTTTGGTGGTGGTGTAAGAGAGGAGGATGCTGTGCAAAATGTGGAGCATCATGAACAATGAGTCTCACCCTCTCCACACACAGTGGTCACACACAGGATCACCTTCAGCAGTAGACTGTGGTGGTGGTACCACGATGCACCACAGAATGCCAAAGGAAAATCTCTTTTCCTGTGGCAATCAAACTTTACAACTCATCTACCTCATGTCGAGAAACAGACAACAGAGGCATGGGGTGCTGCGGTGGCTCCAGCCTCCATTTCAGCTCTGTTCATTTTCATTTCAGCTTCTGAAAAAAGGCTCCTCGCTTCTCTCAGGCCATTTCCCACGGGCCCTGAAAACTGCAGTTATTAAGCCACTATTAAAAAAAAACAATCAAGATACCTCACAAATGAACTATGGGCCCATATCAAAGCTCCCATTTTAAAGTCAACTAATTGAAAAGGCTGTTTTTCAACAGCTAAACACCTTCTTGGCCCTAAACAATTGTTTTGATGTTTTACTAGACAGACTGGAAAACTGGGTGGGGCTTTCTGGTTTGAATCCTATTTGAAGGACAAGGACTACTCTGTGTTGATTCGTAATTACACATCTGAGAGTGCAAAAATTACATGTGGAGTTCTCCAGGGCTCCATTCTCGGGCCTCTTCTGTTCATCTACATGCTCCGGCTAGCACAGATTATATTAACAACAAAACATTGTATCATAATTATACAGACAACACACATATTTAACAATGTCACAGGGTAAGTGCATTGCACAAATTGATGATTGGATGGGCCACAATTTCCTCCAGTTAAACAAAGACAAAAATGAAATGACTGTGTTTGGACCCAAAGAAGAACAATTAAACCAGACCACAAACCAAGCCAGAAATCTTGGTGTAGTCATGGACTCATCTTAAAAAAATCAGCCTACTTGTAACGCTTCTGGACTGATCAGAGACTCAGTAGCAGAGAAAACACAGGACACGAGGAATAGTTCAACAATGAGCAAAGTCTTTACTTGACATACACAGGTGGTCAGTCCGAATCAGGCAAACAATACCAGGCAGGGGGAAGGCAAAAATCCAAAAACCGGGAAACCAGGCAAGATCAAACACCAGAGAAACAAATACTAGGAGAGTGCTGGAAAGTGATGAACACACGAGGTAGAACAAAGACAATCTGGCAGGGGAACAGGGAAAACCAGGGAGTATATAATGGGGTAGGAAGATGGCAAAAATCAGGGGCAGGTGAGTAATGAGACCAGGTGTGGATAATGAAGGGGGCGGAGACATAGGCACCTGTGCAATGGTGCAAGTGGAGCAAATGCATCCCATTATTCAATTAGGGGCAGCAAGTTACGGTTTTACTACCCCACTTCTTGTCTTTTTAAAAATAAACTTATCATCATACAGTCCCCGCAATCAGGTGATTATATTTAAGCAGCCTATATCAATGGTCATTTTACTATTTTCAGCAATTGACAAAAACAAGTAATAAAAAAATCACACATTTTTGGAGCACCCTTTGAGTTGGTTCTGTTGTGTTCTGTTCTCGCTGATCGTTTGCCACAGCATACTTTGGCTGTCAGTCCACACAGGAGTCTGACTGTTTACATAGGTTAGAAAGATGCCATTTAGCTTAACTGCAACTGAACATAGGAAAAGATAGCCTATATGAGTGAACCTGCTTGGCCCACTGAATCCAAAACTTTAAATTAGCTAAAAGTAGGATTGTACTGTCGCCGAAATGCCAAACCGATTTGTAAGTCAACATTAACTAACTCTAACTCTGCCAGCCCGCCCACCTTATGTTAGCTCACTATTCAGACAGGATTTGGCTGAGGAGATGGGACATTCGTGAAGGAGCCGAATCAAAGAGTCGGCTCTTTTAATTGTAAGATGGCCATTAGTATTTTGCATTAGCCCCGTTGATTTTATTATTTGGGATGCAGTGGACATAAACGTAGTTTAAATGCAACATAGGGTTTACTCACCTTTTTATGAGTTTACAATTACTCAACATTGGACAGTTTAGCCAGTGGACATTTATAGTTTACCCACCTTTTATTTTACCAGTACATCCCCTCGGTGATGTCCAATTACTGTTAACAGCACCCTCAATCTAACTAATCTAGACAGGTGCAGGTGGCTGTTTATTGACTTAATCCAAGAGGTTAGGTGAGGTGGTGTAGAAATGCAGGTAATTTGTTTTAAATTACAGTTTTTTTTCTGGGGAGGATTCCCAGACCCCCACACCAATCATGTATCTTTACAAGTTTGTTGCCCCATTTTAAAACATGACCAGGCACCCATGGCGGGAGACACGCAAGGGCAAGAACTGAAACAACAGTTAGTATTTCAAAATAAAACAGGAAACACAATGTACACAGACTAGCGGGATGTTACACTACTACTACTACCTTAAGAATATATCAAGAATTAGAAGACTTGTGTCTCCTGCGTTTATTCAGTTGGCTCGACTACTAATGCTGTCTTTACAGGTCTCTCTAAAATGTCAGTCAGACAGCTGCAGCTGATTCAGAACAGTGCTGCTACAATCCTCACTAAGACATGGAAAGTGGATCACATCACTCTAGTTCTAAGATCTTTACACTGGTTTCCTGTTTGTCAAAGAATTGACTTCAAAATTCTACTGTTGGTTTATGAAGCACTGAATGGTTTAGGGCCGAAATACAGTTCTGATCTGCTGCTCCATTATGAACCATCCAGGCCTCTCAGGTCGTCTGTGACAGGTCTGCTGACTGTCCCCAGAGTCAAAACTAAACATCGAGAACCAGCATTCAGTTTTTATGTTCCACATATCTGGAACAAAGTCCCAGAAAACTTGGTAAAGCTGGTAAGGGAGGCCAGCTCTATGGTCGGGCTGGAACTGGACAGCCTGGAGTCAATGGCGGAAAGGAGGATGAAGGAAAAAACAAATCCATCCTGGATAACGCCTCCTACCCCTTCGATGACGAGCTGTGGGAGATGGGCAGCTCATTCAGCCACTGGATCATCCCATCCCAGGTGCAAAACGGAGCGCTTCGGGCACTCATTTGTGACCGCTGCCATCAGACTGTACTACAGCAGCAGTGGAGACCACAGACGTTGACCATCCAGTTTTTCTTTTTTTTTCTTATGTATGTATATATAACTATAGGCTTTGTATACTGTCTTTTCTGTCTTTTCCCAGCTCTATCTCTCCCACCAGGAACAACTTAAAAAAAAACTGATGCTTTGCTCCTTCAAACTGCATTCAATTACTTATTTTATCATTAGTAAAATTTGTCTTAGGGATAAAGTAATGCTGTCCGGATTACTCTTTTGTTTTGGCATACTGTATCATTCAGATTTGTCACTATTGTCATCTATGGTGTCTGAAAAAGCAGCCACAGAAACTACACAGGCAAAAATACTGTGCTGTACTGAGAACTGAAGAGGGAGAAAGTGAGTTGGGTGGCTACTACTAGTCTATCCCTGTTGATGGCAGATGCTTTATACAACTATCTACCACCTCACCCTGATTTTACACTATGACCCTCACACTACAGAACTGCACTGGCACTGAGCGTACTGGTTGCACTTGTTTGTCTGGTCAGAAAAACTGCAATAAAATAAAATAAGTTGGCTGCACCATGTGTGCTTGTTCCCTGAGCTTGCACTTGAACCCAGACTCACAAAAATAGAGCATTTAGAGTACATTTGTACAGTACCTTTGTTGTAGAGCCTAACTGATACTGAAAATTGAAATTTTGATGTTTGAAAGTTTTAGGAAAAAAAGTCCAATAACAATATCTCAGCTGATATTTGGCATTTCATGTCTCTACTGCAACTTCTTGTTACTAAAATTGTCTGATTGGCTAGTGATATATCCATCACGCTCTAGTTAAAGCATACGGTTGGTGATATTCTATTGTTTTTTTATTGTTAACAAATCCCATGTGCAGAGCCAAACCAACAATGCATGTACCCCATTAACAAGTATTGTGTGTGTATCAAAAATATAAAACAAGAGGAAAAAGACAGTTAGGTATACTGTATGGGGTTTGTGATGTGGTTGTAACATAGACTAACCATGGTGCATACAGAAAACAATTTCCCACTGATTAAGAAACATATCTTATTCCTGTTCCTCTGTACCATAGAGCACCATTGTTGTTATTAACTATTAAAACTATTAAACTATTATAACTATTAAAAACACATCAATGAGTCACACTGTTGCACTGGGTGACATGTTGCTTCTTTACAATGAACACACACACTGTAGTTTATTTTGATTCAGTCCCACATACACCATCCTGTTGCCCCAAATACTCACTAAAACACCAAATTTAGATCAATCCACCGCTGAAATAGTCTCCAACAAAATGTACAATTTGTTGGGAACCTTGGGAACCAATTTGTTGTCCTCCCATTTGAGTAACATTTGCTAAAAAGTACAGTAGCCAGCTATTTTAAATTACTGAGCCATTTTTTAAAAATGAAACTATATATTGTGAGTTGTTTTTGAAGATTTACATCTTTAGTAGGAACCAACGGGCTTAGAGCCACAGACGGGGGAAGGGAAGTCAGAAAGTACTGAGAGATTAACTAACACATTGGGCCACAGGCAAGAACCATTCGTATGAACAAATTTGCTCGTAAGTGGCACATAGGAGTGATTTAAAAGAATTGTTTTGGGTCCTTTACTACTACTAATACCACTACTGACACTGCTACATTTGTTTACTGATTTCCCACAACAGGATCTGAAGCTCTACAGGGTCAAGTTCTTTTACTCTTTCGTAACATTTTCGTGAATAAAACTTACCCACAAATGTACTTGAATTTATAAGCCAATTTTAGGGCCGTTGATTAATAAGGAAATCTCACAACTGCGCACCTCCTCATGAACAGGTGGAACTCATCAAGTTTGTCCAGTTAAGAGAGTTTTGGTGAATCCAACTTGTATGGAGTCAGATCAGTCTCAATATTAATGAATGCGCACAGTAGGATTCACAAGTTTATATGTATATATTCATGATACCATTAACCTGTTACATTTCTGGCATTGTGTACATTTGGTTTTGCACCTTACTGATAATCTTTATTCTTTGTTTTGTTATTTTGTTTATATTTGCACTCTTTCCTGCTTTGTATTGCAACTGCTGCACAACAATTTCTCTCGGGATGAATAAAGTACTATCTTATTTTATCTTATTTTAATAAAACCCTTTAATATTATTGTAGTGGGAAAATGCCAGATGTGTGATCTGAATGATAACTACTAGTATATAATTTACAGTCACAGTCCAATCTGCTCCCTGTGAGTGCTGCTGCTGATGGAAAAGATGTTTGATGGAGGTTTCACCAAGGTTACTATTTTTGTCTGCAAGTTTTTGAATAAATTAATGTCAAAAATTAAAATGGACTTGCATCACAGTACTGATTGAGTACATATCATCAGACACTGGACACTTCTAAATTGCACAACTGTGGAAGAATGGGTGATAAAGTGTGTGTGTTGGGATCGCCCATGGACTGAAGAAAACATGAGTGCAGAGCTGATCATATTACTAATGTTTCAAACTAATAGCCACAGTCAACATTAATTTCACTGATTAGTGGAACAAGTTGGCAACATGTGATTTGGATATTTACCAACAGCAAAATAATAATGATATGATAATGATAATAATGAAGATCTGATGGAGCTCAGGGCTGAGGACAAGGAGAAAAAAAGACTGACATTCAGACTTGTCCTATATGCGGAGTCAGCCGTTAATCTATACAGCTTTGTGGCTTTGTGGCTTTGTTTGGGCAGCGACAGAGCGAGAGACAGAGCCTGAAAGGGTTTGTCTTTCGCCCCCAAAAATATTAAATTAAAATATTAAAAACGAATTAAGTAATCCATGCACAAGAATTATTAAATGGAGAGCGCAAATTATTAAATTGTGAGCACAAATTAGTGTTTTGTCAATGACGCTGCCTTCTATATTTTCAATATTTTAATTCTGTCAGTGTATATTTAAGTATCTTCACAGATGTATGAGGGTGTGTTGTCTTTACCCAGTTTGATTATAGTGATCTTTCCAGGATATTGAGTGGCGAGGTCTCTCAGGGTCTGAAGGGAGAGAAGGAGGGAGACATGGAGAATGAAAGATGGATGATAAGGGAAGAATGGAATGGATTTCATGGTAGTAAATTAGGGGGTAGATTCAATTTATATTAAATTAAATCAATTCAGACCCATGCTGGTGTGTCCAAACACAACATTTACAACAATTTGGCCCCTGACAATAAAAATGGAACAGACATGAAATTCAGCAGAGATTTAGAATATACTGTACTAATCTAATGCAAGCAATGATATTGAGTTGCAGACAAAACATATGGCTATACAAAAGACATAGGTACAAGATAAAGACACAAGATAAATTACATATAATGCATACAGTATGTGTACACATACACATACTACAGTAACAAAAAATATAATAAATATAATGTGAGACGGCTTTGGAGTTATATTGAGTATGCCTCTTTTTAAAGGTAAGTTGTAGAGTTTATGACCACTAGTGGCACTGTGGAGCAATGTTTTGATGAGTGGGTGCCCGTTTTGTTTGTATCTTGTGCTCTACCACATTTCTGCCTTAGGACACACTATTCTACTGACCAACAGTTGGTGTCAATTACACTCCAAGAAACAAAGAAATGCATCAGCAAAAGGCAGGAAAGAAGAAGACTGCTACCTATCCACAATGCGTTTGGTGAGAAACAATGAATGTTACAAAACAGAATTAGGTTTGTGTACAAAAAACTCCACAGGGTACCTTTTAACCTTTGACAGACCAAGGCTTGCAGTTTCCCCCTGCTTCCATTCTTTTTGCTAAGCTGGGTTAAAGATGTCCTGGACCTACCTCTGTACTGGACGTACTGTACAGAAACTGATACCTGCCAGTGACCTGGATAAGATGTTGGATTGTTCTGTTAAAGCTGTAGTTGCATGAGTCATTTGTAGTTTAAATGTAAATGAGTCATGGTAACCCTTTACCAGACCTTTAATCAGTCATAAAGATGTGATAAGATAAATGACATGACAACTTGTTGACTTAAAAAACCACCCAATTAAGGAAGTACTGTTGTTACGCAGGTTAAAATATGCTTGGACCATGATACTGCCCAGGGCTACACCCAGGGTTTAGGGTCTTGACTTGCTCAACAGGGACAACCCTGAGGTTCAGATTTGGTTCTACCCTCAACGGATGTATTGACCTTAACAACATGCTTTTAGTTTGTTGTGTGTAGGCCAACATTTGTTACATATTCAACACGTTGTTCAAAGTCCTTATAGTTAATAAGTTTTGCATTTCACTGTTTATACTGTTGAATTATCAGGGTGCATACAAACTTCAAGCTCGTCCAGGAGCAACCTAGTCTCCTAAAGATTACATTTATGTAATAAATGCGTATGAGTTTATAAATAAACTGCCCCGAGCGATGGGATTTATAAATAAACTGATACGCGTGTGTGTTAGCAGTGGATCTGAGAACCATGACAAATGTGTGTAACTGTCTCACCTCAGCTCTGGCTCCTTCAGGCTCTCTGCAGCAGGCATAGATGTGAGACTCCTCTCCTGTCTTCTCTGCCAGCTGTTTGACCAGCTCCAAACCAATGCCTCTGTTGGTCCCAGTCACTAAAATATTGCCTCCCAGTTTCTCTGGCATGTTAACTGATCAACTGTCAGACCCCAGACGCTGCTTTGCTACTCTCTCTTGACGGTGACTGAGCATGTGTGAGAGCACAGTGTTGCTGTAATGCTAGTCCTGAGTGCGTCATGCACTTGATATAGGTGTGTACAGGATTAAGCCTCTCACCTCTCTGTGTATAAACACATGTACTTTGTCACCTATTGCACATATACTACATTTGGACCACCTTTACCTAAAATCTCATTATTTAACTAGTCTTCTTATCAGCCAGCCAGTCTGTTTGACTTGTAGTGACATTTTTCACTTCTGAGACTCCAGTACTGAGGTCTGTCTGTTTGTCAATAAAGATTTATTCAAACAAAAAGTTGCCAATCTTCTCTGGCCTCATAATCATCCTTTGTTCATGAGCTAACAGCTAATCTGTCTTGCTTGGCCTTTTGACAGTGCATGTTTAGTTAAGCAACATTTAAAAAATGTGGTAATTCAGGGTGTGCAAGATACCATTTGTTCTTTAAGAGCGAGTTTGACATTGTCCCAAAGAGTATGAGTAATCTGTGACGACATCAAGACAATATGTGGAAAGTCTGTGGTTAACAGCAGCTGCAGAAATATGAAGTTACTACACTGCCAGAAACTAAAGATTTCTACCTCTTCCTGTCTTCAAGGACGCCGTATTAAGTAAGGACAGCCAGACAGAATGTGCTAAGCCTCTCACATTGGGCAGCTGAGGAAAGAGCAATCACTTTGTCAATTCAAATGCTTGGTTGTCGCAACATAGTGTTGAACTAGATCAGCACAGGGGTTGCATCTAAATGGACTATTATTTCATATTTTCACATTAACAATAGATCAAATTACTATGTGTAATGTTTAAAGACTAGTGACGAACACAAAGAGAATGATCACCTCTGCACTTCCCCTCAGCTCTGTGGAGCTCTTTAGCCTCTTTCAGCTTATTGTTTTGGTTTTACAGCTCACAGCCTTACTGTTTTGGTATATTCTCAGCTTTCATCAATCTTGTTTCCAGCAACAGCAGGCAGCTGTTTTCAGTGAAAAAGCTCTGATAAACCTAATGTACACAACCTTTGTATACTAATAAATATTTACATCTTGTTTCAGCTGCAACCAAATGGCCAAAAAGTTAAAGCTCCAATTTCTTTGTGAACAACGTTTGGCTGCACAATGTGTGAATTTGTACTGTACAATCAGTGAGGTGTAAGGTTAAAGTGTTGCTAAAGTTCATTAAACTAATTGTTACCATGTGTTTTTGATGTCAGATACATGATACTATATGATGTCTTTTGTTTTGTTACTGTTCCCTGAAAATTGCACTTTTTTTAAACTTTCTTGACTAGTACCCCCACCTACTACTCCCACAGGACCAACCAGGTATTACATTACAAAAACTACTGGACTAACACACTAACCATTAGACTTTTTCTTCCATTTATCTCAATATAAAAGACAAATACCAGCTTTCATAGTCTATGTGTTTGTGTGATTTTATAATCAATATATTGATGAATAAAATGACATTTCTTGCTAACAATTAAATGCAGGTCCCTTGACTTATGTCCCAGATAACTGCTGACAATCATAACTTTCATTTCACAAATCAGAGTCATCTTGTTCATTTACAGTATGTTACACTACTCTACAGCTTTACAACACAAGACCAACAGATCACTTTTTTTTTTCTTGGCAAAACCCCAGATAGCCGAGACATTACCCTCTTCATCTTTAAAGAGAAAAACAAAGCTTATATAATTATTGATTTTACTGCCCCACAACATGTCCTTGTGTGTTCAAGGTTGAAACATTCCATCAGGTTAGTGTCATAAACTGAAACAGTGTGTACTTCCGGTGTATTGGAGATCAGCAGCTCCAAATCTAGACGGAAAAAGATGGATTGCTCGATCCAAGTAAGAGGAAATAGAGGAGGAAATAGCGTGACATTGTTATAGAGTCACGCAATCTGCAGCAGGAGGAGGTCAGGGTGGATGTTGGGTCAACAAAATGTTGGACTTTGACTTCTGTTGACATTAAACTTCTTTTCACTTCTTGTTCCCTTTCGCTTTTTGCCTGGACTGGCTGTCCACCACCTAGCAGTAGCTTATTCAAACCATATATTTACATTTATAGGCTACTGTGTACAGTCTATAGTTGGTAAATGTATGTGTTCTAATTGAGGGCTGACAAGCTTATATGTCTATTTAGAAAAACATCTTTCCCACTTTGAAATTACACACGAATTCACCGAAAGCCCAAATCTTCCAGTTTTCCAACAGCACTTAAACGCAGCATGCATTTGTAGATCTGGAGAGCGTGAAGAGTCTCAAAACTCCACACGCAAATGTAACCTGATCTGTGCGTATCAGACGCTCCGTGCGCACACATTTAACAAAGTGCAAATAAATACAAAAGAACGTCACAAATACTTTTAGACTTTGTACATGGAAGCTTTTCTAAAGTGAAATTTATCAGATCTGTGAAGTTGAGGTTAAAAATCTGTACATAAAATATGAATATTTATTCAGGTTGTGATGTGTGCATTGTAAACTGTTACATGTGTTAAAATCGCTTGATATTTGTGTGTGGATTGGAACACGCATTTGTGAGTACCCAAAATTACACACAAATCGCTGTACACATTTGTAAATCTTATTTTTCATTTGTAGATCATGGAACACACATTTGTGACCATTTTGAGTCTAATTTCTCTCCATAAATTATGCCACCAAACAACAATATAGACCAAGAAACTATATAAACATCACCAACAGGCTTTAAGAGTCTTATCAGACAGTTTTCCTTTAATTCATCTTTACATTCTGTCCTGAGACAGACAAAAAAGCACCAAACAGGGCTCAACCTGATACAAGCTTATATCATGAGGGAAGGGGAGAAATTAAAAAACTAAAAAAGTTCATCATACCACTATGTACGTAGGCACAACAATTTAGTTGTGGCTTCTCTATTCAAGAAGCAAAATATTAGTACCTTCAAGGACCATTGCACGGGAATGTTAATAGAGCAGCAGAATCCAGAAAAACACTATTTGACAGACTTTCCTCTTTAAGAACAACTTTTAGCTGTAAAGTTCCAGTACAAGTCAACTGATAACAAATAATAAATATCAGAAGCAAAATTAAGTAGTACACCTGGTATCTTACTTTACAAAATTACTACTGCTTCATCCCTTTTTCCTGGACAACAGAAAGACTTGCTGTATGTGTGGCTGAAAAAGAGGTTTCAAGTTCTTTTAATTCACTTGTCAGAGACTGACATGGGACAAGTAACCAGAGTACAACACCTGGATAAAGATAGGCTGTATCTGCATTTTTCAACTTTTGCTTAAGATGGAAAGAAATCAGTTCAATCATTAATCTTCCATAACTCTCAACCATATAAAATCCCTTGCAATCCTTTAGACAGTTACTGTGCCTTTTTTGCTTCTAATGCACACAGAAAATGCAATGTAACGTGAATGCCTGTTATCTTGACTGACAATCCAACATTCAGAATGATGTTTGATTGCTGTATCCCAATTAGCTGACTTCCCTCTAGTGGTGTAAACTTTGCACTACAGATGATAATGGTTTCAGTTTGACAGTTTAAGACACTTTTCACTTTGTTCTACGTGATAAGACCTTATGAAAGTTTCCATATACTACGGTATATTTTATTAGCCAACTACCAGACAAACGGTATGTGCTTTTTTTGGGATCCCAATTCAGGAACCTCAGAGGATTTCAGATGATTTCAGTCTCCTCGCTCTCTGACGTTTTTACCATTTTGTTGTCCATTAGAGGACAACTGTCTGGTAATAAACTTCCTGTTTTACATGTAGACCAGGGCCCGTATTTATCAAACTGCTAAAAGTGAAAGATAAACATAAAAATCCTTCACGTTTACTCCTAAATTTCAAACTTGCAAATACAAGATACATTTCATATTTTGACTTAAAATTTCTCTTAAATTGGCTAAGAGTAACCTGTCGGGGTGTTTGATGGACACAGAGATGAGCACACACCTTCTAATACATTTTCAAATTGCTCTATAACAATTAGTGTCAGTGTATGCAGACATTGTTCAGTTGCAGCCGGGTATGTCTGTAGAAACACTTCAAACACGTCATTTACGACGGCTGTTGAACTGTCACAGTAAGAATTGAATGTTTACATTTTTCAAAATAAAAGACAAAAATGTTATTTTCCACATTGTTCTGTGTTCTCTTTGGAGCATTCTCACGTGTAATTCTTAAACGTTTAATAAATACGGGCCCAGGGACTTTTAAAACAGACCAATTCGTTTTGTCTTGGAGGCTAGACAGTTTCAATTTGGGAGGAGGCGTAGGTTCAGACAGGCCTACTAGGCCTCGAAACAACACCTTGGTGGGTGCATCCAACGGTTACCCACAGGTAAAAACCGCACCGTTCCTTCAGTGTTTGCTGAATTCCAGCCTTAAGGTTGTCAATGTCCTGGACGTGATAGTGTCCAGTCAGCATCTCTTTCTGGTCCACGCAACAGTTCATACTGGACTTCATATTAACGGTTCTGATACACTGTTGGGTCCAGCCATTTGTGAGCGCTCCAAAGCACACAACACATCATGTAAAACAAAGCCATGTGTGTTTTTGTATTTGTGTGTGTCAAAGATGACCATCCACTTCATCAGTTTAACCTGCTTGTCTTTTCTCATCCAGCAGCATGATTGGCAGCACTCAATCAGATGTTTATGTCCCGGACATCTGTGGGTGTAGTTGAGAGGTCCTGCCCCTCACCGATGTTCTTAGTTTCCATGGTAACTGAGTGTTGCTGTTGTTGTGCCTGTCTGAGACTGGTTTCCAGCAGCGACTCGATTTGTTCCTGACACGCCCTGAGACAGTCCTGAAGAGTGAGAGTTCAGGTCAGTTTGAAAATCAGAGATCGTCTTAATTCAGTGAGTCTGAATGTAATGTGTACTAATCATGTCATGGACAGATGTACCCACCGGGTCACTCCTGATGGTCTGTGCCAGCTGCTCTGTCAGTTTCTGAGACATCATGGCATTGCCCACCATTCTCATCTGTAAGCCCTCCACTGCTGCCACCATGCTGCCTGCTGCTACCATGGACGGAGGGCTGGCTATGAATTTAACATCTGTGGATCATTAAAATGGAACTTTACGTTAATATGGCACCTTTTAAACAGCTGATGACATAAAAAAAAGAGAACCAAATGGGAGCCAAAACATTCACAACTCAAACTTCCAAAGATGGTTAATTAAGCGATGATTCAGACCAAAAACAGTCCTGCGTTGGTGGGGGCGGGCTGTACCACTAAGACTATGAAATACAACTTGCATGTACAGTGTCTGATTGGCCAACGCAGTGCTATGTCAGATGACGCTGCATTGGCGCAAAAGTTTTGCCTGGTTCAACTTTTCTGCCAGGTGACAGACTGCGCGCTGTGTCGTTTGGTTGTAACCCTCTGCTTTGGTACCCCTGCTGTATTGGTGGACTGTCTCCGTTCAAATGAGTGGGCTGCGTTTATTCACGCGGCTTAAGAAATAGTTACAACTTGATTATGTTTGACAGAGTACTTTTAAATTCACTTCATTTTCAAAAGTGCTCCTGAGACAAAGAAGTTTCAGACCAACTAGTACAAGCATCATAGCTGAAATTTCCCTTGACTGGTGGAGAGCAAAAAGCAAAAGGAGAAGAGAGCTGCCAATATATTCCATGCATGGGAGCATTTTTCCAGTTTAAATGTTGTAACTTGTGAAAAAGCTAAATTACCCAGCATTATTCAGTTGTTGCACTTTAAATAAGCTACAATGTTTCAAATAAATTGATCTGATTAAATTAAGATAAAATTGAGCAAATGGGTAAATTGCCTACACCGAGCCATTACACAATTATATGAGGTAGAGGTTACTGTTTGACAGTCAATCAACAATTGGATGGAGGTTCTGCTGTTTCTGCCACAGAGCAGAGTCAGCCAGGAAGTAAGAGAAAACAGATCAAATTCTGTATTTGTCAAGTTGTTCTTTCAATTACAGAAAGCATGCTAAGGAGTCCATACAGGATTTAAAGTTTTTTTTTTTTAGAATAATGTTCTTTAGTTGATTTTTCATGTGCTTTTGTTGGCTTGGAGCCGTGTCAGAGGAGTTTCATTGCCTCCTCAGCAATCTCTTCCCTATTGACATGGGGCACTTTGCACTGTTTACCTCCGCAGCTGCAAAAGACACCTACTTTGTCCCTGATTAAAGGCAGCTACTGCAGTCAGTACGGCTGACATGTCAGTCAGCACATGTCCCACCAAGATTTTCTCCGTGTCAGTACTACCGTCCTCTAACTTTACATTATGTATGAAAACTTTATTATGTCAACCTAAAGCAAATATGAAATTATTTCATTATTCCACCATTCCTCATATTTGATGTTTTAATTAACACATCTGCTGCAGGGTCAGTCTGCTGCAGCAGTTGCTTATCTGTCAGACTGCTATAGTGTGCAATATACTGCACAACACAGAAGGATGGCCTTAACAAGTGCCTCAGTTGAAGTGGCAATGGTAAAGTTAATGGGAACACCGCCCAAGTGTTATTATAGAAAAAGACAGTCGTGTATGTAATGTAGAGCCATACCTGTGGCACACAGCGCCACAAAGGTCTCAGCGTGCTTCCTGAGTATGGGCCTGTTCTCCCTCCTGACAGGCAGCTGAGACAGGAAGTGGTCAATGAAGTCGAGAGGGGTTACTGAAGAGAGGTCCCACTTCAGCTTGTTCAAAACCAGCAGCTCCATTTGCTGTGAGTGGATGAGGTCAGAGAGAGGGACAGAAGGAAAGGTTCAAGTGTGATCCAAACAGACAGATGCAGGGATCAACGAAGATGGTGATGGATGTTTTTTGTCTGCTTGTGGGGATTTATGGCTTTTCAGATGGCACTGGAGGAAAGGTCAGGGGTCATCAAAACCATTAGGAACCCTCCTCTGGAGATCATGAAAGTCTACAGTGAACTTCATGACAACGTAGTCATTTTTTCAAGATACTTAACCATGGCCTAAAGTGTTCGTCAAGGGGAAACTTAAACCTCGTGGTGGAGCTACAGGAAAAGGTCAGGGGGTTACCAAAACTATTAGGAGTAATCCTCTAAGGACCATAAAATCCATAGCAATCTGACCAGTAGCTGCTGAGATATCGTGATCTGAACTAAAGTGTTCAGACAGACATGCAGGCCCGATGCCATACTTAGGCAAAAATGTTTCATACTTATGACGTTAGATTATAGTGTCCCCACAAAGACAAACTGTTTTAATAGTCACTACTGAATGACCTACCAGCAACTGAGAAGGTGTGATAGAGTTGTCTGTGTAGATGCAGAGT
This sequence comes from Oplegnathus fasciatus, assembly GCA_003416845.1. Lineage (NCBI taxonomy): Eukaryota > Metazoa > Chordata > Actinopteri > Centrarchiformes > Oplegnathidae > Oplegnathus > Oplegnathus fasciatus. The sequence goes on along the minus strand of NTHP01000429.1, from coordinate 351,047 downwards.
TTCTCAGCAGTGAGTGGGATTGTCTCCTTCAGTTTGGATGCCAGGAACATACAGGCAGCTCCCAATAACTGCAGGTGGTTCTTCTTGGTGGGTTCTACTGACAGGAAGCGGTCCATGTAGTTCATAGCCAGGGGGAAAACCTCCTCCTCACACTTCTGCTCCTCACACACCTGCACAGACAAACCACACAACCATACTTTATCATCATTGCCATTACAAAATTCACTGTCACCACTATCAATTAGTTTAGTCACAGAGGGCCGTCGACTCAGTTTTTAGCTCCCAGCGATCCCTGGCCTCATGTTACCTTACCTTATAAAAATGATGCCAATGAGTGAGGTACAGATTTTAAATTTGGAGGAAAGAGAGCACCTGTATCTGTTTCAGCAGACATCCAGAGTTCTGGTATCGGAAGTGAGAGGGGAAAAAGTTGGCTCTGTGCGCCCCCATCACCTACATGCTTCATTATATATATAAATATAAATAATTCATATCTACTGCATGTACTGCATGCAGAAGAGGTCACTAGGCAGGGTGAAGCCTGTGTGAGCTTTAAAGAGTCCTGTTTTCATTAGTATACCGCAAAAAAAGATGCCTCTGAAAAGAATTGATCCACTTCACAAGCACATCTATTTGTGAAATTTGAGAATGCTTAAGTGATGGTAAGGATCATGAATCTAGTGCTGAGAAATTATGTCAGCAGTAAATACAGTGATGCAGCGCGTGGCATCGTTTGGTCATTTGTCATAATAATAGGAAACTTCAGAAATTCATTTTCATTTTCACTACATAGCCTGAACGATCAGTGTCCCAGTAAGTGGATGATATAAAGGATTATATATTAATACTAACTGTGGAAAGGACATGGGGCGTTATTAGAGGTAAAACTTCAGGACCCTTTAAGTTCCTCACCAGCCCCCAACACAAAGGCAGCGCGTGGTCTGCAGAGACTGGCGGCTCGCAACATTTTCCAAAAATATTTTAAAATATTGTGAAGTTGTTTAGTCACATATTATGTATGTCTTCTCTGTGGAATTGAATTTTCTTCAACACTGTTGAGTTAAACAAGCACGTGAGCGCGTGGAAACGGTTTATTTTCAGTAAAGAAGAAGACGAAACGCGTTCATTGAAGCCATTTGGACTTTTTAACTCCATTAACTGCTCAAAGTGACCAGTTTCCACATGGCAGCGTCATTTCCCGTAACAGATGTGCGTATCTGACAACACAATTCCAAACTCCAAAACTGTGCTTATTTATCAGAAGGACTGCATTACATGTAACATGTCGAAGAACTACAGAGTCTTCTGGACTAGAACTTCAATTCGGCATCCATTTATTTCACCTTTGAAAATAAATACTAACGTTAGACCTTTTATTGTTACCCCTCTGTCCACAAAATGTACAGCTGTGATCTGATAGTCGGGTTAAAAACTATTGTCGCCTGTATGCCGAACTCACCCGCGGCTCTCAAAAAGACAGGACATTGTTGTAACTCTTGTTAGAGGGACTCTGAAAGACCAGTTCTGAAAACGCGATTCTCTTTGCACAGAAAGTAACGCCATGTATTGTCTTGAACTCACCTCCAACATCCAGGTAGCCACCACCCTCCTCATGTACGGAGCTATCTCTCTCTGGACGCATTTGAAATAGTTGGCAGCAGGAAGGTACTTGTCTTCTGCCCGCAACAGAGCGTGCAGGACCCGGTCAGTCAACAGGTTGGAGTCCCGGTAGGCCCTCCGGATGGCAGGCCTGTCCCCCTCAGAGCACAACAGCTGAGGTTCCATTTACTTTACTCTCACTTTAGCACTTTGTGTCTGCTTCAGATATTTCCTTCTTGCCACTGTGGTGAGAAACCCTAAAAGAAGCTTCGACTGAGCGAACAACAGCTACTTATTAGCCGCTCTGCATGTTGTAGCCAAGCCGTCTTCCACTACTTTCTCTGGAACTGTTGTTGGAGGATGTCACCTCCTCCCTGTTTGTCTCCGTTGTGTCAGTGGGTTACTTTATTCCCTCTCCGGCTGGTTATGTTACTTTCTTTTGTTGTACAGACAGGACATTACCGGACAAACCGGCGTTGCGACGCTCTTCCCACCTCCAGAGTGAAGCACCCATCAGTCCTCCGCTGCTGCGCCGCTTTAATACCGGACCGCGTCAGGTCAAGCTGCACAAACTGTCAGCACAAATAACTAATCCGGCCCAAACTTTCAAAATAAAACACCACAGCGTTTTCATCTTTAATCAGTCGCTGAAGATCACAGCAATACACTATATTTAAAGGGTCAGTTCACCCACATTAGTCTACCTCTAGTGATAGAGTGAATAGAATTTCGTTTCTGTTGCACAAATTATCACAGCAGAAAGTGATTTACTTCCGGCATTAGAGCTACACTTGGCTAACTTGATTCTTAACATAAACACACACTCCAGGAGAAAGAGGAGAGAGAGACTAATAAAATACCAAAAGATAAAAATCAAAGCTCCAAATGAAAAGTAGTCTTTAATTCCTTTAAAAAAACACCAAGCAAGCTTAACATTGTGGGATCAAGAGGGAGGGTATTACAGCAGGCAGAGAGCAGCCTTTTCACTTTTGGAAAACTTTGGGGAATGATCTCACTGTTCTGGCTGGAACATAAAACGATAGTAATATAATCATTTTTAACAGAATCTTTAATTGATACTTTGATGAATAAGGTGCTATAAGTTAGTTTTGGCTTCATAAAGAAGTAAAAAAGACTCCCAGAGGTAGCAGACACCATAACTGACAGGAGTTCACACAGAGTTTTTAAAGATGCTGTAATTACTAAAATACATTTTGGAGTACTTTGATCTCTTAGTCCAGCCATTTTTATATAAATCCAGATTTATATATAAATGACTCTCTCCACAAAAATAGTTTTCAATTCACACAAAAATATTTATCGTTATATATAAATGTGGAAAAATCCACATATAAAAAAAGAAGGTTGACAAATGTGTTTCTGATGCACACACAAATATTTCTTGTTTTAAATAAATGTAGAAATCCACAAATAACCTGTATTTATTTAAAGATATTTGTAATTTTCATCAAAAACACATTTGGATGTTGTTACATTTTGAACCTGCATTTACTAACTGCTCGTCATGTGTGAACTTCACTGCATTTGTGTGTGGGTTTTTGTCAACAGGGAATTATTTGTAGCCAATCAGATGGCTCCTTCTGTATCAGCCAATCACATAAGCTTAGACTTGAGGGTATGATTTAATGTCATCAGCGTTACAGCTGCCAAAGGTCAGCCTCAACATGGAGTCTGGTGCTGCTCTCCACAGGTAAGTGATAACTCTCCCGTGAATACTAGCTAGCTAGCTAATGGGTGATCCTGGGTTGTCTATCAGCATTATATAGCTAACGTTAGTGTTAAATGCCACACACTAACTTAGCTAGCTTTCATAGCTCAAACATATTGCATCATTTGTTCGAGGAAAATAGTCCCTGAACAAATACATTATTTTCTCCTATTTTAGTCGTTTTTGCTAAAAACTACAGTGGCCAGCTGTTTGAGGAAATTACTGAGCTGTTTTAAAAAATGAAAACTACAAGTTTGTGAGCCAGTTTAAAGATTTGTGTGTTCAATAGATTTGTGAAGTGTGAGGTGCCTCGAGTAAATCCCAGCAAACATAACTTTGCACAACTCCAACCTGAGTAGGTCTAATCAGCCCCCAGGCACAGGACAAAAATGAAGACAAACAAACAAATGTGTTGCTGAAGGAGATGAAGTTACCACAAACAAAATGAATAACATTGAAAGACAGTCCAACAGTAAAGTGGACAGCATGTGTGGCTCGCTGGATAAAAACTATGAAATCTGAGCTCAAGAAGTCAAGGAAATAAGGGAAACTATTGACCTACAAATCGGTATCTTAAAATCTGGATCACTTGAAGAAAAAATACAAAGCCTGTAATAAATCTGATCCTGATGTGTCAGTCGTGGTGATGGGCCTGCCATACGATGATGGCATGGACTTGAATGAAAAAAGTGAGAGAGCTACAGGAATGTGATCCTGTTCCAGAAAGTGTGCTGAGAATGCGAGCAAGAGGACCCAGCCCAGGAGTGGTGAAAGCCACCTTCACAAAACAAAAGTTGAAGAGAAAGAGACAAATGGTTCAATAAGGTTTACTTGAGCTCAGCCAAGTTCCATACAGCTCAGATTCTTGAGCTTAACTTTAAAATGAGGAGATACCGGCCAGAAAGGACTTCTATATCATCGGTAGCGGCCGACTAATGAAGACCCCGACGCAACTGCAGCTGCCGCCACCCAATCAGGTTCGCCTGCTGCAGGTGGGAGAGGCTGAGGAGGATCCTTTTTGTTTGTCCCTAGTACACTGGAACATTAATGGCTGGACTAGTCTGAATTGTAAAGAAGATTGTAAGAATTGTATTATTGCAGACTCTAAACCCTGATATTATTTCATTACATGAAACACATCTATCAGTAAATTGATTTTCTACTCCTGGTTTAGTTACAATAGTAAGAGCCAGACATCCTCAGGAGGAGTTGATGGATAAAACCATGGATGGCATAATAGGTGTACGCTTGGAACACCAGGAGCTGCAGTAGGTGATAGTTTAGTTATTTTCCCCTGCTATTTACCACCAAGGATCTACAAGACAATGGGACTCTTTCTTTAGTTACCCGCTGGCTCAGTTTACTACACCTTAGATGCTGACACCATTTATTTACTTTAATAGTGGCATCTTGGATAAAGGTGATTGTATAGGGGATATTGAGAACATTTTATCTCAAGTGGCCATAGACCTAAGCATAAACAGTCAAGGGGAATCTTCCTAACAACAATTTTACATCTGTATCATCAAGAGGATTATTGATTATTGTGGATTATATAATAACTCACCTTGATTGTCTGGACACGTGTACTGACTTTAAGGGGACCGCCTCACCTGAGCTTTTGAACAACGACCCTGCCTGTATTCACCTTATAGGAGAGAGATGCAGGTTAGCAAACAATTCTCTGTTCATGTTACAATTTAAATTTAATGTTACAATGGAGATGCATTCTTCTCAAGTTGATACTGTGGTCAATCCAACTAAAAGACGACCAACAATATGTCCAGACAATTTCCTTTCTTCTGATATGTGTTGTCTTGCTCTGTTGGAATTTGTTAGTAAATTAGAAGGCTGTGAGGAAACACAAACTAATATTGATAATTGGTATGGATTTATTTGTGATATAATGTGGAGAATTAAGAAATTAAAGAAAATTCAGGAAATGACATTAGATAGCGGTGCTTGTTATATGAGAAAAAGACTATTTTCAACCATATCCCACCTGATTTTGATGATGCCTTTTTAAATGATGATAAATGTTTTGAATATAGTATAATCCAGTCCTCATGGCACAAGTGCATTATTAAACCTGTTCTAAAGTCATCAAACAATGATCCCAGAATATTCCAAATGAGTATAAACCTTAAGTCGACACAAGTTTCTTATGCTATATCCACACATAAGCTGTGGAATTCTCTCCCTTTGGACTTGAGGTCTGTTGGCACTGTGGACACCTTTAAAAAGCAGCTCAAGACCCATTTGTTTAGCCTTGCCTTTATGTAATTTTGCCTTTATTTTTATTTGTGCTATTTCTATTTCTATTTTATGGTGTTTTATGTCTGTATATATCATATGTTGCCTTATTTCATTTTGTGAAGCACTTTGTGACGTCTCTGCTCTTGAAAGGTGCTATATAAATAAAGTTACTTACTTACTTACTTACAGCTCACACCAACACCTCTTGTAGATAAAAGCAAAAGGGGTTTATTGATCCACTTTCCCTCATACAAAAATAAACACAAAAAAGTATTTAGACATATTTACCTCGGCATATTACAAAAGTCCACAAAATTATCCACAAATTAGTCCACAACACAGTCAGAAAACTGTGCAGCTCCACTCAGCACTGTACTTCTGAGTACCTTACTAGTGACACATAGACAAAATATCGATCATATACATTCAATTTCAGCTATTATTAGAACTGACAAAGGCAAATCCACTCTTGTTTGTTTGGTTGACTTTCAAAAAACTTGACTGGATAAACACAGATTTGCTTGCCTTTAAACTTATGGAAGCAGGGGTGGGGGGTGGATGGTAGATTTTATAAAGCAATCCAGACCTTGTACCAGTTGCTTGTGTTGAGATCAATGATATGTTTACTGACTGGTTTGATCCACCTTTGGGAGCAAAACAAGGTGATATCCTCTCTCCAACTCTTTTTTGCAATATTTGCAATAATGACCTAGCTATACAGATTAAGGAAGCTAATTTAGGCATATACTTGGAGGATATTAAATTGGACATTTCATTATACGTCTGATCTACAGAATATATTAAATGTGGTTACTTTGTGGTGTTATCATTGGAAATTAGCAATAAATCAAAGCAAAACACAAATAATACATTTCAAAAAGAAACGCATGGTAAGAAGAACATAAAGAATTAGTTTTGGCTCAGTCGCTTTAGAATATGTTAGTTCATAGGAATACTTGGGATTTTCTCTTGATCGAATTTATGACCTACAGTATGAGGTTGGAACTGTGTCCCTTATTCACTCTGCTTAGAGAGCAGGAGTCATTCACACGCTGGATTATGTAATGATATTGGCTACTCTACAGATACTCCCCCCATTATACTGAACTATGCTGCAGGGATGCAGGGCTTAAAAGAATCTGCGCCATACAGAATAGAGCTATGTGATTTGGATGAAGTGGAATGTGAGTGCCATTTTCTTTTGTATTGTATATATCATGAGGATTTAAGTGAGTTAATGTTCCATGGAATGGCTCGACAAAACCCTGACAACCCTGAGATGAGATGAGCAAAAATTGGAATGGCTGTTTAATTTTGATATGTTGTTTGCTAACTTGTCTCAACAGCCCGGAAAAGAAGGTAAGATATATTATTTAATTAGTATTTATTCTGATCTTTCCAGTACTAGATACTAATTGTTTCTGTCAGTGATGTATGGATTTTGTTGTACTCAGTGATGGTCTGAAGACTGAACTGTGAGAGATGCTTTATCTGTTTTTCTATTTTTGGACTTTCTCTGTGTGTATACGCTGCACTCTGGTCCTGGCTTGTACAAATGTATGGTGTCATGTAATCCAGTGCGGGCTGGGCATTGTAATGTGCATGACACAAGTAAGTATAAATAGATTATATGTTTAGTATGTAAAATCAAAATAACTAGCAACTATATCTGTTAAATTAAGGTAGTGTAATAAAAAAGTAAAATATTTCCTCTGAAATGTAGTGGAGTTGAAGTATAAAGTAGCATAAATTGGAAATACTCAAATAAAGTACAAGTACCTCAAAATTGTACTTTGGTACAATACTTGAGTAAATGTTTATTTTTGTTTATTTGTTTGTTTATTTGTTTCACACACATAAATACAAAAACACATGAAGGAAATATAAAAGTGCTTGTGAGGGTGTGGTTGAAACCTGTAATGGCTTATAAATGTACTTACACCACTTCTCAACAACATTATCCTCAGCTTCCATCTGCCGCTGGCGGCACATGTCACAGAATTTAAAACTGGAGATGGGATGGTTCTTGCCCAAATGCCCAATTCTTGGGAGTTGTAGTTAACTTTTCCCCTTAAGTCTTTGTGTCCACAGGCTTGTACCAGGGGTGCCCGTAATAATTCCTATTTCACAACCAACCAATACGACTTGACAGAGTGGGGGGTCAGTATTGAGAGATGGATAACACATTCAAGGGTTCAAGGGTTCATTTAATTGTCATTTTACAACACATGGTTGTATAAATGAAATTTAAGTTGTTGGTTATGGTCTTTTTATGGGATTTGTTGACAATAACAAATATATGAATATATATAGATAGATAGATAGATAGATAGATAGATAGATAGATAGATAGATGGGTAGGATAGAAAATTCATAGACTTTTACCATGGCTCTGCAGTGTGCTGTGAACTCCTTATGTTTTACTGTAACATCACTCTAAAATCTCTCACCCCTTGTCTCACACAGAGATCTACAGTCTGTAGACCACAAATGAATTGATTTCAAGGTGTAGATGGTCTTGGGAGATAGACGGAGACAGAGATCTATGTAGCCATGTCTCTCTCTGTCTGTGTGTGTGACCTTTAACCTCAGTTTCTCGGGGTGGCCGGGTCCAGGGTCATACTCTGGACACCACATACAATAGCAGTCTATAGATTCTATTGATTCGTTGTGATTGATCCCTCTTACAATAGAGACTGTGGTGATCAGCTTCGCTAGCCTTCTGCTATGTTGTCCATTAATGTTGCTGGATGGGCTTTGGCCTGCACAGCTTCAGACCAGGACTCAGTGAAGACATTAAAACGGTGCACGCAATGTTACTTTAGGCAATAAGCATCCAGGAAGAGAAACATTTTAGTATCTACTACTGACATACTGTGACTGCACACTTGCTGACATGATTTTGAATTGAATTGCTTAATGGTCGTATCAAAATTCTGTAACAAACTAAACGCATATCTGTACCTCTGATCCAGTAAATCCCATTCCATCCATTGTCCAAATAAACATACTTTCACAGCTTTACAAAGATCCGGACTAAGATCAGAGCAGGTGGAGAATGAAAGAGACTGAGCCAAAGAATGTGTGAACCCAGTAATAAGGCTGAAGATGAATGTGGTGGCAGCTATAGAGAGCATGCAGAGGTCTCCATGCTGATGAATCTAACCTTACCATCTTTCACTGGAGATAAATGAAAAGAAATGGACCTGACAGAATGCCTTCACAGAGGCAGAAAGGAGAGTAATGACTGAAAATAACAGGCAGTTACGTTGCTACTGGTGTTGGGTCTTTTGAATCAACTAATATATCTTTTTGCAGATAGCCATTGTCATTAAATGTACATGCATAGAATAACAAACATTGTTCCTCCTATAAAGTTCATTTACTTAATGGGACACTAAAAGTCTACTCAGCAAGGTGACCAATCACAACTATGTAGAAACCTGGATATAATACATAAAGTGAGAAATACATTTACAGTTATTATTTCTGATCAAATGAAATAAGTGACTGATGTAAAGAACATAACATTTCATTGCAGGTTTAAATCACATTTATTTGGTGGGGTCGGCAAGGAACCTCCATGGCAGAGGCAGACATCACTGACTGGCAGAAGTTAATGATGGGTACATGAGGTTATGTTTCCTTTTATAAGAATTGTTTGCATAAGCATATCGAAGCAGATTACAGCAAGCTAATGGAAACATAATGCCAATGGAGATGGTCCTCCATGGGTGAGTCAACAAAACGTCAGACTTTGTGGTTCGATTGCTGTTTCCTGCTGCGAGTCAACATGGGTCTCTGTTCATTATGACCACGATTTTTCTGTAACCATGTGGTTATTATTGTAGCCATTGCCCCTAGGGTCCCCTAACCTTTCAAAAAAAGTTATTCTAAACTATTCTCTTTCCCTAACCACGTTGTTTTTTGTCCTTACCAAACTTAACCATAGCATTGTCGCATCATAAAACAGATTTATTTTTCAACTGTGATTTGTAACGGTTTTGTTAGGCACAGGAAAATGATGTTGTCCTGCTAATCGAGGCATCAGATCAGCAAATGCTTGACGTTATATGACGTTCTAAAGGGCAGTAACGAATGATGTACGTTTTCATTTGTAGGACTTCCACAGCTGATAATTGCAACATATGGTATCAATGCAAAGATTCTGTAGAAATGGCAAAGCACTTAAGTCCTGATATGATCAGAGCAGGTAGCAGCATCAACAGTATGTGTTCATAGAATTAGCTGCTAATGAAGTAGAAGTGCTACACAACAGACAGCGTCCCACACACCCCACAATATGTGTGTGTGTGTGTGTGTTAAGGGAAGGAAGGACGCTCCCAGTGGCTCTCAAGTGCGTCAGAGCCTTTCAAGTCGTTGAATGGCCTGGTATCACGGCTATCAACTCTGGACACCAGGACAGAAAACGGACCAGGGCTTCTTCCCAAAGAATCTGCCCTTCATCCCCCACCACCAGCCCTCAACTCCTTTCCTAAAGCGGGGGATGGTACTGTGCTGTGTTTCCACTAGGGGGGTTAAAACTGAACAATTTACTGCAACATGTTAAGGAACAATTCATAGCACTAACACTTAAAACAGGGGTGCTTTTACAAGTGTTGTGTGAATTCATTTGAAATCGGAGGCAGTGTCATCGCTGTATTTTTATTAAAACCTGTAAAACCTTGTCCTGCCCACAAAATATACAGTTTTTGTCAAAGGCAACTGGACTTGCTTCCGATTCCTCTGAACTGAAGAGGCCTTTTCAGTGAGAGGCTAAACATCCTCAAGAATCTAAAGCAAGTCCAGGTGCCTTAGACTGAGCACTTCTAGACATACCATGACCTGTATGACTGAGTCTTCCCTGACTTTATGCTACATCATCTTCTACCTCAATTAACTTTTCCATCTGTACAAAATACAGTGCGTTCCAGGACAACAATGTTTTAATAATATGCTCTGTTAAAAGGTAAATTTTTTAGCAGTTAGCAAGTGTGTAGCTAGTAATTCACTGTTCACTTTGGATACATTTTAGGCTCCATTGAGCTTCAGACTTTGATACATTAACACATGGTATCTTGTTATCAAATTTAAAGTGCTAACTCCATCGCTAACGGTGCCTAAAACCTTTAGATCTAATTTTTCATTGTACAAAACAAGATACTGTGTAAAGAGCTTGTTGGATGGAGCTAACCTGTCCTTTCTCTCAGTCTGTTGTTGAACTATCTGTGTACATGATGCACAGAGATGACATTGATATTCATCTTCTTATCTGACTTTGAAAAAGTGCATTTCGCATTTGCTATACAGAACTTCATCAACCTCACCACCGAATTTTTCATTTTTCATTTCCTATTCATTGCTACCACACATAACTGACCAAAGGGGACTTGTTAGCAAGTTCTTAGCTGCAGCAATTGCTTTACCAAAGAAATGCTGACAATATGGCAGACGAGGGATATAATATTTATTTTTTTCTCATACAAGGTGAAAAGTGCCTGGTAGAAAACAAGTGTGTCAAATTTCAAATCATTTAAGTGTGCCTTCAATGCACCACTAAATCTTGACAAGTCTGCCACTGATGCTGAACCTAATCAGTATCATCACTGTTTGAAATGGTACAATGTGAATGTAGCCAAGAAGAAAGAGTTGAAAGAAGAGAAAGAGGTGGTTTCTCCATAAAAGCTTTCTAAACCGAGGGTACAAACACAATAGACCACGATGAAAAGATGGATAGAGTAATTGTCCTGTTAAGTGATCCGAAAAGACAGGGTAGGGAGGGGGTGGAAAGGACGGAGGTGTGTGTGTGTGTGTATGTGTGTGTCTGAAAGGCCAAGGGTGCTAACAAGAGGAAAACCCCAAGACAATACACTCCTCAATGGGTGCCCCTTACTCTGTCTCTACCTCCCAAAAGACATACAGAAGTAGAGTTTGGACTGGTTGGAAAACCAGAGCAGTCAGCAATCTGTAGCAAAGAAGTAGTGACTTACTCCTGATCTGCTGCAGTCAGTGTGATCCGTACGGTGGCCCTGAGAGCTCAACGCACAGCAATTTAAGAAAACACATGCAAATACACAAAACACAAGCAAATTAAGAAAACATCAATGTGACAACACATGCGCAGCATTTAGAAAAC
>NTHP01000429.1:282868-335866 GCA_003416845.1 Oplegnathus fasciatus | reverse complement strand
AGTAAATAAATGGAATACTTGACAACACTTCTGCTTTATGAGACTGTTCAATTTGTTTCTATTCCAGCGTTCTAAGTTTTTAATCCATGTCCAAATAGCTCTGGACTGAGCAGCCAAACAGTATAGCTGAAAGTCAGGTAGGTTTAGCCCTCCTTGTTCAGTGGAACAACATAAGGTTTTGAGCTTCACTCTAGGAACTTTACCATTCCACAGGAATCTAGAAATCCATCTATCCAAATTTTTAAAAAAGGCTTTTGGGATTGGTGTTGGAAAAAATAGGATATTAGTTTTTATACAGTTTATGCGTCCAATTGGGGATATAGGTAGAGACTTCCACCTTTCCAGATCTACTTCCACTTTCTTAAGCATAGGGTCATACAGTAGTTGAGGGACAAAATTTGATCTAATTAGTTGGGTATTTGCAGACCAAGATAACAAAGCTTGTAAGGTTCCCAACGAAAGGGAACGTTTTCCCTCAATAATTCTTGGGCAGCTGAATTGAGAGGCATTATCACATGATTTCATTAACTTACTTGCCGAACAAATGAAACCGCATTCAAAACATTCATTCTGAAGAAAAGTTGCCAAGGTTTCTAAAATGAAGGATGTTTTGCTGCCTTTTCATCTTTACTAGCCAACCTTAGCTCGCTGTAGACTGGAGAAAAGATCATTCACTGCACCGATCAAAGGCTACACCGACAGCTATACCGGTAACTTTTAAGGTGGAATGTTTTCTTGCATGTTACGCAATGCATGAGCTGACGTCGTGAATCAATCAACACACCCTAAATGGCAATATGACAACTTTGACCATTCCGTTTGTTTTTATTGGCTCTCTTGTATGACATATGCTTTAGTGATGATTGGATCGTCAAGTCTTGAAAAAATGTTTATGAATTTCAACCGGATTATGTGAACTGTGAATTTTTTGTTTCCTCACTGGAGAAAGTGGTGGAGCCTCATTTCGGTGCGGTCCAGCAGCACTACACCTATGCAACCTATGTAAGTAGCATGACGATTCTGTTGACCAGTCAGTAACTGCATTGTTTCTAGCTCCACCTTTTAGTACCAGGTCATGGACGGTATGGAGTGGTTCTTTTGGTACCATCCACAACTTGTAACAATGGAAATGTGAAAATAACCATTCTAATGTGTAACAAACTGAACTGAATTGAACCGGACTGCTTAGTGGAAACACAGCTTTACAGTGGGTGCTTTCCCCACATCTGCTAGAGGGGCAGTAATAAACCTCCTCTGGCTTGGCGGACCAGAATGAAATGAAGAAGACGGCACACTCAAAAACGTACTCTTTTGACTGTTCATACAGTATGTTTTGGTTTTACTTAAGACTTCAAAGATGAGGACTGATTTTGCCAAATGTATGTCTGGTTTACCTCCCCCTCCAATAAAGAGCAGAGCACAGTCATTTCTCTAAGCTTTTCAATGAGTCTCCCACACAGCCCTACAAACAGGACTAATAGAGACTCAAAATAATTTAAAAAACCTCAACTAGACAACTTTTCAGAAATTCTATCCAATCATAATGTTTTCAGAGAAAGACTAAGATGGAAATCCACCTAATCACAGGGGCAACCAGATACATGATCCTGACTCCTGTTACTCTTAGGGGCTAGTGTGCTTTAGAACAGAATGTGTTTTTGTAATTTTTCCTTATAGGTAACAGGACCTTTACTGATGTCATACCACCAAAAACCAAAAAGGGATATAAGAATTCGAACCCAGGACATAACCACATGCAACTGGAAAGTTTAGTGTTTGCTGTATGCATTAACAACATACAGTTGTATGACTGGATTATATGGAAAAACAGAAAACACAAGCAGTTTCAAATACCATTTATGTTGAAACCTGTTCTTGAATTTTGCCCTTGAATTACTGGGAAACAAAGTTTAGGACAGTTACAGCTACAGTGTGTGTTGGCGTGTGTAACACTTATAAATCTATACTGGCATTAATTGTCTGTCAGATTGGTTGTTGTGTGATTAACGGACAGAAGAGGTATTAATTCACAAAATGGTTCTTGATGAGTGTGTGCTATTGCTGTTTTTTAGGGGGAGTTTTTCCTTATCTGAATCACAGGTCTAAGAGTAGAGGGTGCCGTATGATGTACAGAATTTAAAACTCCATGAGGCAAATTTTCTTTTCTTTTGGAGTCCTACTATTTCCTCCTTTTTACTAATTTGAGTGTTCTCAGTTCAAGGGTTTGAGGGTTCATTTATTTATCATTACATTACACAGCATTGTATAACGAAACGCAAGCTGTAGTCCCTTCATGCTACATGTACACAAAAAAAAACAAAAAAAACAACTATTATTTATGGTGGAATTGAGGAGTGAAAGAAGCTGCTCTGTAGTCTGGTGGTACGGCAGTGGATACTTCAGTATCGCCTGTTGCAGACAGCAGCAGGGTGAACAGGCTGTTGCTGAGTTGGGTATTGTTTTTTAGTATCCTTTGGGCTCTGCGCAGGCACCTCACCTCACTGATATCACTGATGCTCTGTAGATAAGTACCAATAATGTTCTGGGCGGTTTTGATCACCCGCAGAGCCTGCCTGTCCTGGCCATGCACCATCTCATGCCAATTTGTAATGTTTCCAGTCAGGATGCTTTCTATTGCCCCTCTGTAGAAGTTAACGAGAACTTGACACAGGAATTTGGTATTCTTAAGTTTCCTTAAGAAATACAGTCGTTTCTGAGCTTTCTTTACCAGGGAGGAGATGTGTGATGTCCATGACAGGTTCTCTGTTATGCTGATTGCCAGGAACCTAAAACTGTTGACCTGCTCCACCTCAGTTCAGTTCAGGATTGCAGTCACTGGTGTACAGCGAGAATAGGAAGGGGCTCCGGTGTTGAACATTAGAGAGGAGGAGGTGTGACTGCCAATCCGAACTGTGTGGTCCCAGTTGCAGAATGTAGTACTCAAGCCTGCAGTGCCAAGTTTACCAATCAGTTTCATGGAGGAGATTGTGTTGAATGCTGAACTGAAATCAACGAACTGCTGCTGCAGCCCATCCATGAAGGTAAATATGTTGCTGTTGCTGAGCTTGTAGACCTGATGTGAGAACTTGTAGAATACGATGTGTGAACTTGTAAAACAAAAATCTGAACTTGTATGTTTATAATGTTTAGTAGCAAAATGACAGTGAATGTGCACTTTGGCTAACATTAGCTATGTTAGATAACTAACGTTAGCTATCTAGCATAATTATTCTGATCAATATTGTGCACAGTGCTACTAGTTTTATTTGTGATTTTCAATATAACACTTGGTGACATGATTTCAGTGTGTGTATCAGGACTTTTTGAACATTTTCAGCACTTTTTAACAATACCGTGATAATCAGAATCAAAATCAGGTTTATGGCCAAGTGCGTTTATACATACAAGGAATTTGTCTTGGTATGTTGGTGCATAACAATAAACATAGCAAGAGAATAAAAATAGAAAGCAAGTGAAAAGCAAGTACTGCGACAGTCAAGAAAACTTAAATAAGATATAAAATCGACAATAAGAATATGAAAAAAATATTATAGCCTATAAAATATGTACAATATATCTGTTTTAAAATGAAATGAAAGAGCTGTGTAGTTTGTGCAGGAATGTGCAAGATATTGACCAGGGAATGTGCAAAGGTTCACAGTGTGAGGTACAGAAAGAACATTCTTCCTGTAATCCACAATCATCTCCACTGTCTTTAGAGCGTTGAGCTCCAAGTTGTTCTGACTGCACCAGGTCACCAGAAGGTCAATCTCCCACCTGTAGGCGGACTCATCCCCACCAGAAATGAGCCCAATGAGGGTGGTGGCATCCGCAAACTTTAGGAACTTGACGGACTGATGATGGGAGGAGCAGCTGTTGGTGTACAGGGAGAAGAGCAGAGGGGAAAGACACATGCTGCCTCCTGTCAGACAGGAAGTCTGTGATCCACCTGCAAGTGGAGTTAGGCACGTTCAGCTGGGAGAGCTTGTCCTGTAGCAGAGCCGGGATGATGGTGCTGAAGGCAGAGCTGAAGTCCACAAACAGGATCCTGGCATAGCTTCCTGAAGATTCCAGGTGCTGGAGGATGAAGTGGAGGGCCACGTTTACTGCATTGTCTACAGACCTGTTGGCTCTGTAGGCGAACTGCAGGGGGACCAGGAGTGGGTCTGTGATGGCTTTAAGGTGTGACAGCACAAGGTGCTCAAAAGACTTCATTACCACAGAGGTCAGGGCGACGGGTCTGTAGTCATCAAGTCCTGTGGTCCGTTTTTTGGGGATGCTGGTGGAGGACTTGAAGCAGGCTGGCATATGGCATGTCTGCGGTGAGGTGTTGAAGATGTCTGTGAACATCGGAGACAGCTGATCAGCGCAGTGCTTCGGGGTCGATGGAGAGACACAGTGAATGCACATTGGAAAGAAATTTTCCTGTTAACGGTGTGCAAAGTCTGCGCCAGTGGAGACGCACGAATGCACCGGCGCATTCTCTCTCTCCTCGTTTCACTGCATGTACAAAGGTGAGGGCACCTTTGACCAGTGAGTGTCCAATGAATCCACGGATGACGCGAGAAGAGTGGGAAATAAATCCAATGGTGTTGTTTCCCTGATGTTCATGAACTCTTCTCTGGTGGCAAAACACTGAATTTACAAACAAAACAAGACAAAATAATGCGCACCAACACACCGAGGCAGTCCGCGGTGCCATCGTGATGATTACTGATAACCGTGATAATTTTGGTCACTATAATCGTGATATGAAATTTTCACTTTTTACATTTTTTCATCTCTACAATATACTATTAGACATTATTAACACAAGCTATCATACTTTCGCCAAACTTGCGTTTTGGTTTTGCTAAAATAAAGTTAGTTGTTACTCTTGTTTGCAGAGTCCTCTTTTGGTTATATTTATTTATTTGATTTGAGCAGCAGCAGCCCTTTTCCTTTGTAGTTTTCCTATTTTTGTTGTGTGTCCAAGTTCCTGTGAATAAATAACTTCATTTTACCAAATCCATCTAGTTTTATGTTGCCTCCCCCTTCGCCTAGTGAGCTGGGTTGTACCAGATGTATATTCCTCAAGACTGATGTGGTTTCCCTGGGTGGCAGCATCTCTGAACATGTGCCAGTCTGTGCACTAACACAGTCCTGTAGAGCTGCTGTAGCTTTATCTGTCCACACTAACATTTTTTTTCTGATGGCTTTTAATCAGCTGGGATTAAGTAGGCAGGAGAAGCAGGGAAATATGGTCTGATTGACCAAAATGGGGGTGGGGGAGGACTTTGTAGCTGCCAGAAATGTTTGTGTAAACATGGATGATTATTACTTCCCCTGGTGGGGGTGTGGACATGCTGATGGAATTTAGGTTAAACAGTTGTGAAGTCTGTTTGATTAAAATCACCAGCTATAAAAATAAAAACACCATCCAGTTGTTTTGTCATGTGACTGCTGATGACCTCATACAGTTTCTGTAGTGCTTTTTTAAAATTTGCATCCGGGGGAATGTAAACAGCAGCAACAAAAACTGTTAAATTCTCCGGGCAGATAATATGGTCGACATCTGAACATTAAAAACTCGACATCTGGGGAATACTGTCCATCAACTTTAATGACGTCCGAGCACCGAGCATCATCCACCTCCCCTCGTCTTACCGGAGTCTTGTGTTCTGTCGGCACGGAACACGGTCTGCCCGTCAAGTGCAAAAGCTTGATCCGGGATGTTGTGATGGAGCCAGGTCTCTGTAAAGATGTGGTGGTGGTGGTGGTGGTGTTTGGTCCGGCTGGTCTGGCTGGGTGGTCGGAAGCTGTTGTGGGCAGTGATCGCCTCAAGGTCTGCTGCACTTTATCCAATCCCTGCGTGTCACTGTCACCCAGATCAGCAAGGGAGTTGTAGCACTGGTGCAACGTGGCCTCTTTTCAGAATAATAGATTTTACCCACATCTTGTCAGAGTAAGTCATGTTTTTGTTACTTTCATGTGTAATGAATCAGGAGCAATTATTTCGGGCATTCAGAATTGTGGAATTTCAAGTCTGGTTAATTTTCTGACAAACAGTGTTAGGTGACTGACAGTTGAAACTCTGCTTGAATAATCAGTAGAAAAGATGAGGTAGAGCCAGAGGTAGAAGCCCGTGGACATAATAAATCTGAGAAGTCAGCTACAACTTCCAAAGAGCATTGCCGCTCTGTACACTTCACATCAATGTGAAACTGCCCACAGTGGTTTCATATTCTCCCAAATGAATAATGAGCACTGACAGTGACACTTATTCAAGATGACAGATGTTTGATTTGAGAAACAATGACGATGTGTTTCAGTGCCTTAAAATCACCATTTTATCAGACAAGACACTGTGTGTTATGTCATTACATACATGATTATGCAACAGTCCATATGCATATGCTCCTTATCCATAATCCTTAAATTAACAACAGGATATCCTTTTGGGATTAACACTGAACAACATATGGTCCATATCCTGCACTCACACACACACACACACACACACACACACACACACAGAGTCCATAACTAGCGTTAAGCACGGCCCTGTTCCTAAACACTGGTTCAATAAGCAGATGACCGGTTCCTCTTGGCCCACTTACAGAACAATAGACAGGCTAAAGGTCACATACACAAGACTGTGGGAAGAGGGGAGAGGACAGAGAGAGTGCGAAGGATCGAGGGATGGATGAAGGGGGCTGGGAGGTAGAAGACGGGCAGAGATGGGTGGTGAACTTCAGAGCTCAGACGAGGGAGGAAGAAATTATGATTCTGATATCAGTCATAATTGTCTGTAGATATTAATGGTCCTTTCCCCTAATACCACCATAAAGCTAAGATATTTAGAAAAGTAACGGCTGCATTTCCACAGACTTTGCTGTAGACATTCACGCTTCCCAGAGGTGAATAAATGGAAACTTTCATAAACATTGTCTGTGTTGTGTGCGTTCACCCTGGTCCTAATTGAATCTCCTGTTTGTGCTGGTCCACAAAATCCTAACGTGTGTGTGTGTTATGAATAATAGGCTGTGAGTTGCAGAGATATTATTAAAGACAAGAAACAAACATTTTAGCCACATACTTCAAACGCTGGTTGATTCAAAATTTCACCTATAACATATGCAGTATTTTAATGTTTTACCTGATATAGCATTCCAATTCAGGTAGTATTTTTTGGTGCATAAATTATTCATGACACTATCAAACGATATCACAAAACACACTACAAATACAACAAATGGGCTAGGCTTATTCCTCACACTTTGACAAGGAGCACTAAAGCTGTTCTGGAGGCTTGTGGTGGAGCAACACACTGCATGTTGAGTTTTTCACCCATTCATAACTTAAAATAGTCAAAAAAATCTAACAAAAAAAATAGTGTCAATGTCACATTGATATAACATGGATTATAGAGGTTTGGGATAACTGTAACAGTAAATCATCTCAAATGTGTGTGCTCTAATGAGTAGCAATGTCCTGAGATTGTAAAGCATGGGACTTCATGAACGTTATCGTGCACAACCAACTTCAGAGCTCATGTGAAGGGAGTTGGCTGTGAGACTTCTAAATTCATCCTCTGCACTCCACCAATATTAATTGTTTTTTGTTTGTTTTATGTTGGGGTTTTGTGTGTGTGTGTGTGTGTAGCATAGAAGGACTACAACTTAAATTTTGTTTATACAACCTTGTGTTGTTAAATGACAATTAAATGAAGAGATCACTATGATAATCTGGGTATTTTTTTCAAAACTTTGGAATGCTCCCTCCAGAAGCATGGAAGATATTATACAACTGTCTTCACAGGTTGTATAGTGCTCCACATGGTGAGTAAACTGAACTTCATATGTGAAATCGGTGGAGGGCCTTTAAACTGAAAGACCCAAGTTGTAATAAACCGGAATTGTTCTTTAAGCAAGTCACTCAGCCGAAAAGTCTCTCTTGTGGAGCAGCTCAGTAGCTAATGAATGTTGTCTTTTTTCTTGAGCCTAACTGTTCCCCCGTGTGTGCCCCGCTCTCAGCTCTTTGTTGTGTTAACACAGACGTGTGGGCTCGTGGAGCAGCTGAACACTGAGAGAAGAAAGAGCCTATCAAGCCTTCTCCTCTCACCACAATGAAAGACAATGATGCCAGCTGATGCCAGCTGCCTGCCTGGCAACCAGCCTGGCTTGTGGCATGTAATTTGGAGGAGGAGAAGTTTTATAGTTGTCCACTGAACCATAGCTGGGTTTGCCTTGCTGAACAGGAGGCTCACTGTCTGTTTAATAATGTGTGTGTGTGCGTGTGCATGTGTTTATTTTGGTGTTCTGAACGACCTGTCTGATTGGATTAATACAGTAAAAGTCTGACAGATGATATTAAACCTGAATCATATGAAACAGGTTGGGAGAGGGCTGAATGTGTGTCATGTATTTAAGATCCCATTGGTCTGTGCTGAAACAGCTAGATTCAGGGTGCTAATGAAAGCGGACCATACAGAAGAAACAAAGGAAGCAGAGTGCTGAACTATCATGTTTTAACTAATACACAGAATAATAATTATACAGTGTATTGAAGAGTGAGGACCACACCAGCATCTAACCAGGCCGTACTGCAGCTGACCAGCTAATTAGCTATCTAGCCTGTAAAGTGACGTTAGCAGTGCACTTTTCCCCGGTGAATGTTTGTTTGGTTGCTTGTTCAACAGGCTAAGGTGTGTTCATGACTTCTGCAGGAAAGCTAATGTGGGTTGTTGTTCAAAGTCTGTGGCTGTTGTGTCGTGTAGCAGGCTGCTCTGCCAATGATGGAACGCTGACGTTGCTGCATTATGAAGACTGACTGTATCGAAATAAGGTCTCTAATCTATGTAGACGGATACGGTGCAGTGTTCCATTGAAGTCATCAGATTTCTCCCTTCCAGGGGGAGCTGGAAAATGTTGCTGGGGAGAGGGACGTCCGGACTACCTTGCTTTGCCTGCTGCCACCACGATCCGGCCCTGGATAAGTGGAAGGAAATGGATGTATGGATTTAAGATAGGTAATCCATTTAATGTACTGTATGTCTGTATATTATTTATCAACATGACCTTATTGTTGTGTAGCAATGGAGACTTTTCTACTTTCTTTCTGAAAGAGAGAAGATGATTGATATCCATCTCATGTCTTTGTGCTGAGTACGGAGCTGGAGTCAAGATGTGATTAGCCTAGCGTAAAGACTGGAAGTGGGGGGGACAGCAAGCCTGGCTCTGTACCAACACCTTTAAAGTTCACTAATGTTGTTTTACAGAAATGTAAAAACAACACTTTGCGTTTTGTAGGTGGAGTATTGTGCTACAACTATTTCTTGTCGACAGCATTCTAGTTTGTGTACAAATTACATAATTGAGACACAATATTTTAACTTAGGACAGAGCCAGAGCCAGGCTAGCTGTTTCCTCCAGCTTTCAGTCTTTATGCTAAGCTAGGCTAACCATATCCTGACTCCAGCTCTGTACTTAACACACAGACATGAGATTGATATCCATCTTCTCATCTCACTCTCAGAAAGAACGCAAATTAGTGTGAATGTTGAACTATTCCTTGAATTATTATAATAGGTCAGTGCATCAGTATCCTGACAAAAGTCAGTGATAGAAAAAAACATTACGATTGGTTATTACAAAGTACAAATACAAGTAGAGATTTGTGAACAGGGCCATCTTGTCATTGGGCTGATAAACAGGGTGTTCATCAGTGAGGCACACCGACTCGGTGTCCATTTAGTGCTGCCCCACAGCAGGTGCTGCCTTTGTCTCTCCACCAAAGATCCCATACAGTAGACCCCATGGCCTCATCAGCCTCACTCTGACTGTGTCCATGGCTGTATCTATGAATATAACTCCGTCTGTTCAATTATGTTTGGCCTGTCTTTGTGTAATGACGTACTGCTCATTTGAGTCGAGCCATATGCTGAACTCTATAGGGTCAGATCCTCACAGTCACAGAGCACATAAACAGCACAGATCTGAGGAACAGAGTCTGCATTCACCGAAGCCAGTTAACTGCCCCAACACTACTACAGTATCTACAAGGCAGACAGCGTCTAGAATTTGTGATACACCCAATATAGGCTGATTCTTTGAGTTACCTTGGTGTGCTGTACAACACACACATGTTGGCATACTGTATGTATCCAAAAACACAGGCACAGGGGAGGTACTGTATATTGTTGCACATTTTTCACAGAGGTTTGGGATCCATATGCATAAATGCATATCTTTACATCCCCACAGAGGTACAACATAGTTTCTGATTATTAACATTAACATTACTGGAGGAGGAGAGAAATAAAATATTCACTGTTGACGGCATTTTAACCACAGTGAAATTATAGGATGGGGGCTATAACATGGACATGGACATTCAGCAGGATGAGCCAACAGAGAATACCATTACCTGCTGACGTTACAACAGCAGTTTCTTGCTCTCCTGATGGCTTCCATTTTTTTTTCGGTCGTCATATTGGTTTCCAAGCAGGCCTATTGTTAGGAGTTGTTCGTGAGTGGACCCAAATGCAGAACACAGACCCGGAGGCAAATGACAGTTAACAGATTTTATTGCATGGATTACTGTAGCACGGGAGGACCAAGGTGAGGAGATGGCAGAGATAGTGAGGGGGATGATTTAGCAGGCACTACTTCCTTCAATTTCACACTGACCTGATTAAAATATAAAGAAAGTAGGACAAGCAGCTCCTCCCATGAAAAAAAATCAGATATCCGCTTTGGAATACAAGGATGTCTCTCTGGATGAGATTTAAATTACAGGAGGACCAGCGAGTTCACCAAAAGGTAGGTAATTGTGGCTGTAATTATTATTGGAGTGGGAGTGAAAAATGACCCACATACACAGTCTGGATGGGATTAAAATCACTGACCAGCGCAGATAATGTTGAAATCACCTCATCTCCCCTAGAGAAGTAAATCCAGTCTGTTCATGATTCATGGCCATTCACCGTGGCTCATGGTTCATGGCTTCATGGTTAAGATAGCAAGTACTGAGGTACCTGGACTTGGACACATCTGCAAAGACCCAGGTTCAGTCACAGACACAGGCATTTCTGGCTATGTCCAGGTGCTCGATCAAACACAAATCAAGTTTCCATCAAAATGTAGTAATGTAATTTCCAGAACTCCAGATCAGCTGAAGAAAATGCTGTTTAATGTGCGCTTGCACATATGAATATTAATTTTTGGTTCATGGAAATAAACTACTGGTGCTAATTCTCCAGTTGGGTGCCAATAAACTATTACAGAAGAAGAAGGTGATGAAGGTGAAAAGAGCTCCAGTCAGACATCAGACAGTGGAAAGTCACATGGAAAACATGATGGAAATATGCCATTTATGTTTGTTTCATATATTAGTTTGAGATTTCTACACTCTCCTCATCGTTCTTTTGTCTTCAGTGGAGTGGAAGGCTGAGTGACAATTACCATATTTCCTCAAATAAAAGCCAGTTCTCAAATAATGGCTGGGAGAGTGGTCGCCACAGACAAATAAAGGCTGGTCCCAAATACAGGCCGGGAAAAAAAGGGTGGATAAACTCCCAGTGCCTGTCATATAATGTGCATGCCAACTAAGTTGGCACTAACTATGTTTCACAATAAAAGCCTTGTTACGAAATGAAGGGACTCTGTCCACTGAAACACTAGAGGGCTTTTATTAATATTAATAGCATAATGCAGTAACAAAACTTTACGGGGCAAATCAGAGTGGATAAAAAAAAGTAGGCTTCATATTAAAATATGACGACATACTTATCAGACAGAAGGAATTAGAAATAAATGTCTATAATACAAGCCTGCTTGAAATAAAGGCCTGGTATCCTCTGCAGTTTAATTATTTATTTAAATAAATTTGAGAATTTACAGTAAGTCACATGTAAGGCGTCATGTACGTCATGATTTACTTACCAAGTCTGTTCCCATTGCTTCATCACATTTTGTTTTTATCGATACATCAACTTGTCCACCTCAGCCAAGTGTGAAAACTGTTGGGGGGGCGCTTGTGAGCTTTAATGGGGATCTCATATATATTATATATACTGCCTATTATACTGATGCAGTATAGATAGTTTTATGTAGAGGAGACACACACGAGGCTGTTGGGATGAGTTTTGTCATTTTTTCTTTGCTTTAGATACAACTGCACTTTACCCGGCTGCCTCGTTTTGTATGTGGGTTTTGACGCTTAGTTCGAAAAAGTGGTGTTGGGTGGCCTTAGGGGCTTGGGTGTTTTCTGTTGTTGCCAGATTTCTTTTTATTGAATGCATGCTTAATTTCCCTTTTGTGTCTTTTGCTGTATGCAAACTAGCTTCTCTTCCTCTGGAGTAAGGACTTTTGGGGGAACAGGAACTGCTACCCAGAAGTGGAGGTACGGTTATTGTTCTTTCAAAGGTGCCTGAGATCCTGGAAAGGTTCCTTTGCCTATAGATTTTAATGCATCTGGCAAGCTGAGTCTGGATTTTGTGGAAAGTTTAATATTTGGTTTGTCAAAACAGAGTACTTTGAAGAGAAGCAACATACTGTAGTTTAGCACTGAAATGGGTGGCATGGGCTCGTTGTAAAAAGTAATGAAAAATAACGCATGTCTTTCTCAGCATGTCATGTTACCTTTTATGGAGTGCAATAAGAAAATTAAACAAAACTACCAACAAAACCAACCAAGAAATGAAACTCACCAAAAAACCTGATTTTTAAAATTATTTTATTTTGGCTTCAGTGGACAGTTTTAGTTTTGAGTGTGTGTGTGTGTGTGTGGAGGAAAGGCATGGGAAAACAATCTGCAGTCCATTACAATACTGTAGGACATGCTTGATAAGACACATTGATTTTATATGACATTATTCAGCTGATTATGAAGCAGGCCATACCACCCGCTGAGGCTCAACAAGCAGCAGCATCCTCTGACGCCAAGCGCTACCTTCTACTCAAAGACACTTCTACTGATGAGGCTGCCACCCTCCTCTGCCGCCACCACCATCACCATCATCATCATGTTCATCATCATTGTTTTCTATGTCCAAATTAAACTAACCATGCACATCATTATTTATTCACATATTCCTTGCTCTTATAACAATCATCACCATCATCATCATCATCATTGTTATTACACAAACGTGAATATTCTTTTTTTTTATTTTCCCCTACCTCATCATTACAAAAGGGTCCACTGTGATATGATAAATAAAGTTTTGTCACAAACACCTGGAAATGACTTTGTATTATCACAATTTGATCCAAGAGCCTGTTTCATGGGAGACATTAACTGTGTCTGGAATCACTCCATGTTAACTATATAGTGCACTATATTTACCCTATGTGTCATATTCTGGGTGTGAAATGCACAACACAGTGCCCTGTAAAAGTATCACAAAAAAGGTAGTCTGTCGTGCATGTATACTAACAATCCCACAATACAATGCGTTACATTTTATGAATATGAAAATTACCATAGAGCGACTCTACACTTGTCAGTGACAAGTGTCTGAAAGTGATGAAGTGTCTGAAATCTCAATTTACTGCTGACTGTCGAGTAAAGTACAGAGTGTCTGTAAGACAGTTATATATGGAGTAGTGAATGAGTGAATAAGGGAGATATTTTGGTCACAGCCATTTTGAAACGTGACAGTAGGAAAAGCGCAGGTGTAATTAATAATGTATGATGTCTGAATTCCATTCAGTGCTTCAGCTTCTATATTATATGGCCTCGGTGAGCACTTGGACTTAGGCAATGGTTAAACTTCGACGAAGTGGTTTGTTTTAACCAGCATTGAAAAAAATCTTTAACAAACACAAAAAGACAAAAGTGTGGAACAAAATCCTGGTGTTGTGTGTTGGACCAAGTGATAGTGGCGTCAGATCAACATGGATCGTTTTAGAATGCACTGACAAATGACCTATTTTGTCATTTAGGTATGAGGACTTGGTGCTTTTATGTCAGCACATCCTTAAAGCTTACATTTTCCTTTTTCACTAAGATCCAAGTCATCGTGCTTTGAACCCATTTTTCCTCCATTCATTCTTCCTCCTTCATTGTAGAAATCACAAATTATTTTCATTTCTGAGTATGAAAACACGTATAGCCTATTAAAAGGCCTTCCATTTGGAATTATGCAGATATCCTGTCTTTGTATTCCTCAGCATGTCACAGCCCACTCTGTCACCTCTCACCCATATGATGCCTCTACCCAACCAGCTCAAGCATTTTAGTTTTCTCATACCCATCATCTTTCTTCTTTCTCAGCCCATTACGCCATGGTTTAAGCCAAGCTGTGCTGTCTCTTTGTTTCCCCTACGCCTCGATCGATCTGACATGGCCTGGCCTCCAGCAGCATAATGGCCATCAAGATACGCAGGAACTCAGTACAAACTGACTGGCTTAAACAATACCAGCAACAATACCATCACATGAGGACAATACAGGCCAGACAGATTTCACTGAACAATGGTGTATGCTGCAATGTGTGTGTACTGTGTGTACACACACACATACACACACACACGAAGTAGGCCAAATGATGCTTTGTTCAACAGATTATACTTATTTGCATTTCACACATCATGGATCTAATAATAATAATAATAATATGTTTTTAAGAAAGAAAATATTGGACTTTGTTACCTTTAGATGTTTTTGCAATTTCAGCGTCTTGATAGACAGTTGGATGAAGCTTTACAAACAGGTGTTAGCCAGCTATTGTACTCACAAATGTACTGGATGATGAATGAATTTACATTTTGTTGGATATTATATTCCATGAACTCAAAGAAACAGATAGTTCAGCTGTAAGCCATTTAAAGCTCTATCTTAGTGTTGTCACATCAGAATACTGAGTCATTATTGTGAGTGTAGTGTATATTACAACACCTCAGATTTATCCCTGGATTAGTATTAAAAACAGAAGGCACAAAGGATTGTCCAGGATTACATCACAATGGAACATCCTCATCTGCAGAAACAGCCAGCCTTCAACGATGTGCCAACTGGCAAAGGATGTAAATATGACTTCAGATCAGTGTAACAAAAATCTCTCTGCAGCATGTTGATCAATCACTTGTGTGCCTATTGAGACTAACAATTACATTGTTTGAGAAAAGAAGTACCATTTGCAGAACTGGCCGGGAGGATGAGGAGTTGCTGTATTTATTTACATGCTATATAAACAACAACAGCCATTTCTCTTATGTTAGAATTGTGGATGAACGCAATAAATACTGACTGGCTGCACATCGCGGCATCTGACTGGCTGACTGGGTGCCCAATACCTATCCAAGGTTAAGTGACATGACAGTCTAATCTGTCTGAGTATTTATATTTATATTTCAGGGTCATCCCCTGATCATGGCTAATATCTCCGTCCCTAACACAGACAACCCTGTATTCTTTGTTGATTTACAGTATAGGCTGTCTGGAATGAGCAACTACGCAATTATAATGGGAGGGGATTTGTAGTCAAGTTCTGGATCTCATACGTTCTGCAGCAGCCCATCCCCTTACCTTCCACATAGACCAGCAGCTGTACTGAACAACGTATGTAGAAATTAGCGAAAGGGGACTAATAAAAATAATGTGGTCTGTAGGTGACAACGCTCATCCACAGCAAATGTTTGTAGACTGGATCCGTCTGTTCTATAGTAAGCAAGCCGCAGCAGTTTTTACCAATGGGTTTAACTTAACACTGGACTGAGGACCCAGCAGGAATATGGACTATACCCACAGCTTTACGTCCTGGTGCTGGAGCCACTAGCAGCCATAATCAGGCTGGACCCTGACTTTCCAGGTGTCCAAGTGGATCCAACAACCCAGAAACTGATGCTTTATGCCGACAATATTTTGTTATTTGAGAGAGATTTTCTTTTGAGGAAAAAAAAAGCGCAGAAACTATTTTCTCTCCTTGCTTTCCTCACCGTCACTTCCCCATCTTCTGATTCAGGAATCAAAATCTATATTTGCGCCACCATTGCTGTCTGTCCCAGAACTGCACTGCACTTGGCATACTCACCTACCAAGCAGTGCATAAAATGATGATGTTTGTCCCGGTGACACCAGATGTTGTTGCCTTTTCGGTGATGTATGTCCGAAAAGCTTTGGTTTGTAAAACACAGCTCCAGGTTATTGGTCATTAAGTTCCCATGGTGGAAAAGAGCTATAGGCTGCACAGTGGTGCTTTGATCTAAATGCCAACATCAGCATGCTAACATGCTAACAAAGATAATTTGCTAACTAGTCCTAAATAGGCCTACAGCTGAGGCTGATGGGAATCTCATTATTTTCATATTTGGTCATAAACCAAAGTAGAGGACAAAGTGAAATTTTGACCTGATAATGCTAAATAAATAAATGGTAAGTAAATTTCACAGGATCACCAACAGTACAATTCATCCTGTGGGTAACATGAATGTGAATGATGGCAATCAAATAGTTCTCAAGATATTTCAAAACCACAAATGTCTAATGTCAACCTCATGGTGTCACTAGATAAAAAGTCAGAGGATCACCAAAGTCAGTAGTATTCATCCTTAGGCCAATGTGCCTGCCACATTTTCATGGCAGTCTATCCAACAGTTGTCAAGATATTTCTCTCAAATCAAATTAGTGGTCTGACCGACACTGCCTTCCCCTGAGCCCCACCACCAGCAGGCTAAAACTGTTCATTCTAACTTTGCAGCTTTCGGGGAGGTTGCAAAGAAATACCGGGAACATTTGGATTCAAGTGGCTCATCTAGTTACGCTGGCAAATTTGGGGGAGAAAGTGAGAATGAGACTGCAACATTTAAGTGGTTCTGTACAAATATTGGATGCTAGTTCCTCCCCTGGTCAAGTCAGTGTAGTTCACCTTAAAAGAGTACACCATCGATTTAGCATTGCACTCCTACTGTATAACACTGTTGGACTCATGGAATGGTGGCCGGCAAATGCAGGGAGTAGAGGGGTGATGGAAGGTGACGGAGTGTGGCTGGGCAGGACAGAAGGCGAGGGTGTGAGCGTGTCCACCTGGAGCAGTTCAGGGATTAGCAGGCAGGTAGGCAGGCAGGGAGACAATCAGGAACGAAGTGATCCTAAGGCACAGAGAAACATGGTGAGCAAAAGCACAAAAACAACTACTGACTCTTAGAATGGACCATTCTAAGTGGCCTGAGAACGTGTGACTACCACTGTAGCTGAGATAACAATCTGGCGAAGAATGGATGAAGAGCCGGGGTTGAAATACGCCACCGGTGATGAGCTGATTGAAGGCAGTTGTGCAGGCTGATCAGGGATCAAGGAGCTGGGAGAGTGAGAGAGGGAGTACCACGCCCATAACACACACACACACACACACACACACACACACACACACACAGACAGGGGAGCACAGGAGACACCTACTGTACACTACCTGCCCAGCACCAAACAGCAGACAGTGACATAATGAACATAGTGGAGCAGTGCAGCTAAAGAGCCAGATATTTCTTTGGTGGAGACTAAAGCACAGCTAAATGGAGAGTGAATATTGCACTTAGATTCATCAGGTGGACACAAACATACGGAAGCTGAGAACGGCCGTGCTTGCAATGATTTTTTTAATGCCATTATCTCGAGATCATGAGTTAATTATCTCGTTATGTTGAGATAACAAAGCTTGTTTTCTCGAGATAACAGGTTAATTTATCTCGTTATTTCGAGAAAACGAGCTTTGTTATCTCGAGATCACGAGATAATTTATCTATATTTATATTTATTTATATAATGAGTGTGTGGTTCATTTGATCACACCTGATTTCAGCCTTCATGATCACTGTCATGACTGTCGGGGAGGATCCATAACTGAACAGTAAATCAAGGCATAAATGTGTAGTTACATCATTAGAGCAGACAATCTGGTTTTATAGTAGCCAAAGATGAGAGGTTGACCCATCACTCTGCTTCAGCCAGCAGCNTCCAGACTTGGAAGCCCGTCCCACTGTACATAGTGACCCCCACAGCCTCTCCACATAGCCTACAGACACCTGTTGACTGTAAACAAACTGTAAATAAACATATAAACATTATAAGTAATAAGAGGAAACGACCTTTTGTTTTCTCGTATTAACGGGTTGATTATCTCGTTATCTCGAGATAAGAAAGCTTGTTTTCTCGAAATAACGAGATAAATGAACTCGTGATCTCGAGATAACAGCATTAAAAAAATAATTGCAAGTACGGCCGTTCTCGGCTTCCGTACAAACACAACTCCATCTCCAAATGAATTCTAATGTGGCTGTAGTGTAAAAAGGCAACTGTTTGCTAACATGTTTGCCACAGTTAATTTTGACAATGAAAACTAAAATAAAAAATATTCGTTGATGACCTATTTTTCATGATGAAAACAGGCTAAAACTAATTAAAAAGTGACGTTTGAAGATGAGAACTATGAGAAATGTATTTTTCGTCAACGAAAACTAAACGATAATGTGAAAGACAGACGACTGGACAAAACAACTAATTGTTTTAATGCAAGTTTTATTCAACCTGCAGGCATTTGCATCACACACTAGCTTAGCGTAGAAGTTGATTTAGCTGCTTGCCCTGTTGAACTATAAGAAGCATCTTGCACTAACATTCTGTCTCTGTCAGTAATGTTATCTGACATTACCGTTTCTTGGAAGAAACAGATTTATGGACTAAATTCATACAATCCACTGAGAATGAGGAAAAAAAGCATCAAAAACAGCTTGGACAAACTACAAAAACATTCAGGCCAGCACGCCATTTAGAATAAAGTAAGCTAATGTAACATCATGTGCTGTGGATATAACGTCAACATTCCTTTAGGTGTGTGTGGTTATTCTGTAGCTGCCTTGTGTTGTTTGCATGTAATCTAATGAAGGTAAACACATTGGGCGTACATCATGGCACTGAGCTTTGATGCTGTAGGGGTTTACTGAACTCAAGGAGAGGCTTTTCATACAGTATAAAGCAGCTACTGTAAGAATGATACTGTAAGAATCACTCATTTTAATTTATGGAGAAATGCAGACTGATTTACAGACTATCCTGCTTTAAACACATTAAATGTTTTTTAATGGTTGATTGGGATTTAAGTGTAGTAGTTTCTTTACACTTTAAGCATTATTCTGTTATTTCTGCAAGTTTACTTTGTTCTTGTTGAGAAAATCACCAAAGTAGCTGCGGAGAGACCTTGCTCCAGAAACAGATGTGGTTCTGAGGCATCTATCCTCGGCACAAATCTGAGACCCAATTTCCACTAAAATACCAACAATTTACTATATTTACTTTATTTACTATACACTACCTCATGTGAAAGAACCTCCCCTCCCTGTTTGTTCCTCTCCTCCCACCTGTGCACCACCAAAATGCCAATCAGCTAATGCAAGTACAACTTAAGAGCTCTGCCTGAACTCTGCTATGCTTCATATAATTTCCTGGTTCTTTCTTAGAAGTGTTCTGTCTCCTGTCTCATTGTGGAGACAGGACAGGTTTGATTTTGTTGAGCAGTAGCTGGGCCTCCCTTGTAGTGAGGGAGTAGTAAGCCAATTGGCAGTAGCAGAGCGTAGTGGACGGGTTGGGGTGTATGTATTTGAGCATGTCCTGGATGTAGGATGGGCCTGAGCCATTCGCAGCATGGTAGGCAAGTACCAGTGACTTGAATGGGATTTGAGCTGAAATCAGTTATACACAACACTTTGTTTGTTGTGTTCCTGCTTTATTATGTGTAAAAGTGTTGATGACTGTTTGTGTTCCTACATAAAAGGACGTAGAGGAAGAGGAAACATGCAGCCACTTTATTTATTTCAGATACAGCGAGATGACACACTTCCAGTTTCAGTGAAGCACCTGCTGCTCTGTGGACATCTGGTCCATTCACTAAACCATGACAGCTTATTCCGGGGTGTATTGGTGAAGTCTGTTCCTGTTTTACATCTCAGTAGAGATCTATCTTGTGGTATCTGCCCATCTGCTTTTATGATAAGGCTTGGTAATACTGTATTCATGTTATATTTGATAGCCCTCTAATCCATTTTAAAGACAGTAAATGTTTCAATTATAAAGAGAATTCAGTGTTGTGAGAAACTTTATGGAACAGCTTTTGATTATCATTTAAACCCATATTATTTATAAACATTTCCAATATTCACCACACAAGAAGGTGAAAAATCTTATTCAACCATCCAACCAAGTTGCAACCACACTACAGCCTTCATCAGCACGTGTGAGCAAATGTGATCTGTGAGATGTGGTCGAACGTTCCAGAAAAAGTTAGTATGTGGATTTTGGTGCCTGCAGCAGCTCTCTCACAATTAGTTTTTGGACTGTTACGACCCAGCTTGCGAGGGGAAGGGGAAGCAACATAAAACCAGATGGATTTGGTTAGTAAGTTAGTTACTACTATAGTTAACATTATTATTTATTACTTATTTCTATTATTTGTTCTTATTCTATTTTACTTTATTTTGCACAATTGAAAGAGCTAACGGTCAAACATTTCACTATGATTATACCCTGTATGATTATATGTGACAAATAAAACTTGAACTTGAACTAGACCATCTATTAAACTGAAACAGCAACAAGAGGCACAGTGGAGAGCTCTTCATTTCAAATCCCAGCTGTCCCGACTGACAAGCTGGCCACGTATTTATCAGTTATTCCCTGAATTGCATTCCCACATTGGGGAGCTGGACTGAGTGCCACTCCAATCAGGATCTTCAGCTTGCTAGGCAGGGAGTGGGAAGTAGGATGGGCAGCACCTCAGCAGCTGGAACCAATCTTATACCGGGGACCACACATCCCACTTAGCATACACTACCGTTCAAAGGTTTGTAATCACCTGCCACAAAAGCTTGATTGGGTACAGTCCGAATCCTGAGAGGACGACTCTATATCTCAGAATGGTCTTTCATGCTTTTAGGTTGTAGAAAGTCCTCTTTACAGATAGATGTTATTTTGTATGAAGGCTTTGCAGAAAAAGTCATGTTTTATACACGGAGAACAAAACGCTGTACGATGGATCAACCAGACAACTGAAAGGGCAGAAAGAGACAAAGAGACCTCTGAGCAACAGTTAAGAAGAGAAGAAGTCACCAGTCATTGGGACAAAAAACTGGAAGCTTTGCTTCAAAATCTGTGCAGATTTAAACAGGAACAGGTTCCTGTTTCAGCGCACAATGATGCCTCTAACAAGCTGGAATTGACAGGCAGGTTTAGCAAAGCTATTCTTAAAACTTCAAAACAGAAACAGAAGGTTGGTTTAGGGTCAGCACTGTTAGAACTGGATCGCTGACTATCAGCTGAACATACTGTGGACTGACAAATCACAGTTTAAACCTGTTCAATCTAACCACTGAGCAGACTGCAGACGGCCCAGAATATTTAGAACTCAACTGCACTGCTGTGGTTCAGTAATGATCGAGGGTCACTGACGCTTTTCTGGACGGGAAAACAAATTCAACATCTGAATAAAAATCAAAATCAGAATATTTTGGGGAAGAAATGGTTACAACAGTATTCTCCTCTGTCGAGCAACACTGTGGTTTTAATCATTTAATTCTTCTTCTTTTGGGGCCAAAACTACTTCAAATGTGAGCAATACATTTGGTGTCTGAATTATACTATACTATATTGTTTTTATTTATGTTAAAATGGTCATTATTGAAGGAAAGGAGAAAAACAGGTGATTCCAAACTTTTGAGGTCAGGTCAGGCGGCGCCAGTGCCCGTTGAGGTCCAGCCGGTAGGCAAAGTTCTCGGACTGCCCGCGAGTCCCAACGAGTTGTACGATGGCGAAGAACTGCTGGTGGCAGCTGCACTTCTCCCACTTCTCCAGCTCCAGCATGAAGAGGAAGCCAAAACAGGACTGCATCATCTCCCACCCAGTCAAAAATACTGAAAAGAGTTAGACACACGGGGCGGCTGCAGAAAGCCTGCGTCCAGAGTTCAAGGGGACCCAGAATTTGCTAGTGAGCTGAACCTTTTTTTCAATAGGTTTGACACAACCCCCACCTTGGTGTGCGCAGACAGTGTGTCTGCATCCCTACCCATCATTTCTACCCCCATTCACACCTCTGTTGAAAACTCTGCCCTCCTCCCCTCAGTGGAAATCATCAAGAACATAGCTATCTCCCCCTCTCTCGGTAAACCCCAAACTTCAGAGGACAGCCCCTCCTCCAGCTCTCCTTGACATCTGCCATCACACTGGATGGTGCACCACAACCTGGAGATCAGTAAACTACCTCAAGATATGTTTCTGGATATCGGATTGCTCTTTACTGTTAGTCTTTTCTCACCCTTTGAGACCTTTACAGACCTCCACCCTTGCAGGTGCGCAGTAAGCTGGAATAGTCCGCTGTTGTCTGAACTGAGGGTGGGGCTTAGCTGACACTCCAGCTCCCCTCACCCCTCAGTTCAGTCTTAAATACTGAAGTGGTCTGAGTGGCTGAGCAGCCAGAGTGACGTCTGCTGTCACAGCTTTATGTCTACAGAGTGTGAAGGAGGGGCACTGTCACACACAGCAGGTTTAAGTGTCTGTCATCTGTTGACCGTTTAGAGTTAATACAGTACATGATATATTTTACACACTCTTTTATAAGTGATATTGTCACATTCTTCTTTTTTTGATATAAATACTATATAATATATCTTAGTCATGTAGATTGAAGAGAGAATTTTTAAATGTCTTGAAGATCTTTCATGGACCTACATGACCTGCTGCACTAATACTGACTAAGACTAACAAACCGTCACATTAAGACTAATACAAACACAATACTCAACACAAACACTCTCACCCTGGACTCATACAACTTTCTCAACAGATCCATAACTGCACTACAGCTTACCAGTATACCTATAATGCATGCTCACATTTTCACCACCAGCTTCATCAGCTGAAGGGGAAGTCTGTGGATGACAGATACTGGTGAGGATCAACTCTAAATCTCAGTTTGACTAAATGTTTCTAGTATCTGAATATTTATATAATTGTGAAACAAGTGAATTCAATTTCTGGTATGTAAGAGGGGCATTCTGTAATGTGCCTACAGCTCTAGGAAAAACCAGACTTTCCTACTTTATAGCTTTTACTGGAGCTTTGAACTGCATCTCATGGTCATCTTCAGCAGATGGGGTTTGCTCAGTTGTCATGGACATAGCTCAGTTGTGATTATGTGAGCCAAGTATAGCACTTCAGTCACATAATAGCAAGTGGTTTTATATGGATGGAGATCTAACCCCAGTCTGTTCAATGTTGTAGCGAAAGTTCAATCAGGAAGACTGTCTTCATGCTACTCATTTATTTATTTCTCTCTCTCTCTGTCTCTCCCTCTCTCTCCCCCTTTTCCCGCTTTCAACTCAATCACACTCAATCAGCTGATTGAGGGCGTGTACTCTTTCTTGGAAACAAATCAGATTTTGCCACGACCTCTCTGAGCCAATCATCTCGTTATTGTCAAACTTTAAAAACGGCTCCTCTCTCTCTGTGCTGCTGTCAGCTATAATTTCAGCTGCTGATGCAACCCTCATCCACCCCATCCACCTCCAGTTCTCTTCACATCCAGCGCCCAGGGGTCCTACCATTGAACTCATCAGAAGTCCCACTCCACATCTCATCCATCCAGATCTTCAGCATTACTCTTCATCCTTTCATCACCACCACCAGTGTCCAGACTCCATCAGGGGATATTCCCATACAGCTCATGGCATCACTATCCCCTTAAAATAATGACGTCACGATGGGTCTAATCGCCAAAGATTCTTCACATATTCCTATTGTGCGCAATGTCAATAAATTAATTGAATTACTCTTTGAGCTTCTGTTCTGATTGAAATTACTAAGTCCTTAGGTTCATATGCAGATTTCGTTTGGAAACAGGAGTAATACTCTTAAACCTGCAGTGCAGAACTTTTGTCTCCCCCTTCTGGCAGTGAGAGTAATTACACAAACACTGTTGCGTGCTTATGACGTATACCTCCGCCATACTCCTAGTTACTGTAGCCTATTCCGTTGCTACAGTTGCTCCCCCCTTCAATCAACCAATCATTGCTGGTTGAGGTAAAATGAATCACTACTGGCGCACCAGCGTGGGAATGTCGCCACAGACACCAGATTTAAAAACTCTGTGAAATACAGACCTGGTGGTGATAGGCTTAATCAGCACTGTGTGAATTCATTTGGCAAGGGCTTGAATGTAATGGACGTTCATTGATATGTAAAAGTCCTGCACTCCAGCTTTAAGTAATAGATCCACCAGATCTTTAAAGTTGTTACATTTCTGTAGGAGTGTTGTTTACTATTGCAAGATTTCAAAATGTACTTTAAACTGAAGTTCAAATATTTGCCATGGCTGTCCTGGAAACTTGAGCATGTTGCCTGTAAATGACCTGGTCTGCTTCACTGCTGTCCTTCAGAAGGGAAACATGAGAGTGATGTAAACTCCAGCAGCCCTCTGTCCCATCGACCTTCTAAAGCCCTAATGATGAGTTTCAGATAGTTCTCTCCATATGTCCCGATTCTGTGGGAAACATGTGATCTGTCTTTATCCTCCCTCTTTATTTTGACTGGATAAAAACCATGTCCTCCTCCCTGACACCTTACAGCCCAGTCTCAGTCAGTGTCTCTGTCTGAAACTGTCAAAAAGGACAACCTTTGGAAAAACACGCAGAAGAAACATGTTTTTAGAAATCTGCATTTCATTCAATCCATACGAAGCCAGTTGTATATATGTGTGTGTATACAGGTTATGATTGTGTTTTGGTGTATTCCAGTTATGTGGGTGCACATGTGAACATTATATCCTGGTTTCAGAAACCTGGAGAAAAGCCCAGTCACACTAGAAAGTGGCAATGGAAAATGAATCCACGTGTCTTGGCCAAACATTTGCTTCTAGAAGCATGGTGACATATTGACTACTCACACAGCTTGTTAGTTCACCAGCTAGCTGTGATAGTAAACTGTAGTCAGTGAGGTAATGGCAAATATTAATGACTGCAAAAAGTAACAATCAGTTGTATATGATGTTTTATAAGTAATGAGCTAATTTAGCAGTTTGCTATTTAGCAGTCATGTTTGAATCATAAATATATATAAAAATGTAGTCCATATAAATGTAGCATTAAGCAAAGTTCCATATTGTTAGGACAAAGCACAGTTGGCACTGTGATGATTATGTACAAGTCTTAGACACTAAGGTAAGGCACTCTTCAGTGGCATATATGTTGCAGAATGAACATGTGAAAGGGCCTTTACTTAAAGGATAATTCTGTCTAATTGCAACTTGGGTCTTAGTTTTGGCCATTATTTCTACTGGTTATTATAACATTGTTCATGTAAGGGATAATACCTGACAAGTTGTAATGGATGACACAGCAGCAAAGGAGCACTTGATGCAAAACAACTCTGTCAGGTAAATATTGTTATAAATTATTGAGGCCAAAGGAACTGCAATCTTTACTATCTTTACAAAATTTCTATCTTCTATATCATGACAAATACTTCAGCAACTGGTCCCTAATGTTGTCCCATTTGAGAATTACTGCAGTTACCATTATCAGTAGACATGGTGAAATGTGCCCAAACGAGACCTGTAACAGCCAAATAAAAGAAGGGGTGGATAAGAAATATAAGAGGAAAAGAAAGAAGGTGACAACAGCATAATTTTACCATGGATATCAAAAATCCCTCTTGACTTATGGGTTTTTGAGAGCCAACACTGATACTGATATGCGGGGAGTTAACTGATCGCACACACTGAAGATGTCACATTCAAGTCAAGCTGCAATCAGTTCTGTGTAGGCCCACAGGTGTGGCCACTTGGCAGGTGCAATACTTTTTGGGGGGCAAAGAACAGCGGTGAGGGAGAAGAGGGAACATTAATAGAATTTCAGGAGAAGAGAGGAAGATAAAACAGAGGTGACAGAGAGAGAGAGAAAAAGAAAAAAGACCCACAAGTTCTAGGCAGCTGGTGTAATTACAGAGCGGCAAGCACACAGAGAGAATAAAGGGAAAGAAAAAACAGAAAGTTGTATAAGTTGTAGTGCTGGTCTCCACCTCTTCCCTGCCTCTGTTCAGCCCTCAGCACCTGTCTGCCAGCTGGACAACACTCTGGAAAGTTTCCCACTTCATCTGTTTGCTCCTATCATTTTATTTTGACCTTGGCAACAACATTCTCAGAGGCCTTGTGTCCGATCCTCATGCTTACACTGTATACTTCAAATGTAATTTATTTTGATTACACTCTGGATTAGTAATTATGTATCAAGTGTGGATTCCATTGCACCTTTTAAAAGCCTTTGTTTTTTATTTTTGTTTTTGTGCATGTGTTTGCCCATAAATAGATTGATGCACTACATCCCAGGCAGCCTTTGGTTTCAGTTCAGCTTGCTATTGTGACCAATAGAAGAAATGTGACAGCACCAGGTGGCGCTGCAACAGGGAAAAACAAAGTCTTGCATATTTTCACTAATTCAAAGTTTTCACTTGTTTTCAAGCAACACATTTCATTGATCATTTTCTATGTTTTCCCATTACCTTTACTTCTCTGTGTACTCCCCCGGTACAAAGTGAAGGTTTCATCTTTCCATATTTCTGCCTGTACAGCCACACTGTAGTAGACTGATACTGATACCATGATTACAATAAAATTCCAAATGACCTATGATGACATTTCACTTTTTCCCATCATTCAGGGACAAAGCAGCCTGTCTTAGAAATCTGGACATATTCGTCCTTTATCTCTTTCTATTTCCTTAAACTTCTGTCATTTCTCCTTTGCTTTCTATATCCTGCTCCTCATTACTCATGACCTTCACAGTGTTTGTCTTTATGGTGTTATAACTGCTTATCATGTTTTCCCTTATGTGTGAAAAAGATCTGCTGTTGGGTTTTTTATTTTGAATTCTTTCTGATTTTGATCTGTACCGTATACTGTAGATATGTGGTGCAAAATCCCATTCTTACATGCAGATTATATTTTTCATTATACACCTGAGACACTTATAGTAAATAGCTGCAATGGTCACTTACAGGTTATCTATCTGTCTTGTTATAAGACAGATAGATAACCTAAAAACAGGAGTAAAAAAAGCTTATATTTATAGTCATGATAAGTTAAGAAATTCACAATGCTAAGCTATCATCAATAATACTCTGAATATTCTTCACTCTATGTACAGTAAATGAATAAACCTGGAGTTTACATGGCCAAGGCTAATTGAGCCTTTAAAGCAGCACTGATTGATTTTTGGCCACATAGGGGCAGCAAAAGAAGCAGAAAACACAATATCTGAAATATTGCCTGCTAAATGCTCCACTATGTTCACCATCTAGTCTCTAACCTTGTCTGTCTGCTGTTTGGTGCTTGGTGTACACTGGGTTTATCTGAGCGTTTCTAATGTAAACAGAGGTTTATATATGCCTGACACACGGCCGTAGATCTGATGCCCATCAACAATCTATGGCTTAAGGTGTTCTGGTACCAAGGACACTTATGAATCAACATATGCTCAAACATGGTGCTTGTTATGGCCAATCCATGACTATCACAGAAGTCCAATAACAAAGAACCACTCAGATGGCTCAAGTTCAGATCGGGCAGGCCATTCCTCCCAATCACCCCCCTCCATCGTTGCCCATGTTAGTGTTGAAGTCCCCCAGCAGAACTGTAGAGTCCGAGGGTGGTATCCTTTCCAGGACCCCACCCAGAGACTCTAAGAAGGCCGGAGACTTCAAACTGCAGTTCAGTGCATTGGCCCAAACAACAGTCAGAGCCTTACTCTCAGTGACTTGTAGTAGAGGCGACCCGCTCGTAAAAGTCTCCTCTGTCGGAATGACAAATGCCAACACTTTAACAGACAGATGAAGCCAGCAATGTTATGTATTCCATGTCTTCAAAGAATTTGACTTCCCTACCCAGTCTGTGGCTCTCAGCCCCAAGCCCACAGTTCCTACTGAGGAGAAAAAAATCTATAAAAAGTAAAATATATAGTTTTATTTTTTAAAAAGGCTCAGTAATTTCCTAAAACAGCCCAACACTGTAGTTTTTAATAAACGTTCAACCAGGAGGAAATAGTGTATTTGTTAAGGATTATCTTCAGCTGCGGTTATTCCACAATTGGTGCCCTAATGAGTATTTCTGGCAGCAGGATGGTGTGTGTGCAACAGTGTGCCTCATGGATGTGTTTTTAGTAGTTTTTGGACAACAATGGAGCTTTATGGCACAGAGGAATAAGATACAGTATATCACACACAATACTTGTTAGTAGGATACATTAAATGTTGGTTTGGGTCCTTTCGAATGGAACACAGGACATGAACATATGTATTTCACAAAGCAAATTCGTAGTATTCAAACATGTTTTGTACGAGACAGGGTTGCAATAGTGTAATGCCCAGGACCCAGTTCAATCTTCTTCCTAATGACACCAACTGTTGCCCCAGGCATGGACTAACAAATGGCTGACAACAGGATGCAATGCATTCTGTAGCAGACCTAAACAATACAATGCTTTACATACAGATAATACTACACAACATCACACTAGTTTGTATGTATAGAAGCTACCCAGGTCATGTAACGCCATCAAATGTGATGATGAATAGTTTAAAAAAATTTGATTATTTTAGAAGAAAGCGGAAATGACCTTTAGCTTCAGTGTTCCAAACACACAATAGACTGAACAGAAGAACCATAGAAAGCTAATGCTGTGTGTTTTTGTAGGTGCTGTGGAGCTGGATCACACACACAGAGCTGTGGCCTGAGGTGATCACTGGAGAGCCACATTACTACTGCTGGACAGCAGGAGGATGAATTCACAATGTCACTGGGAAATTCCCTCTCACCTTACAGAAGAAGTCACAGAGAGCAGCCAGTAGCCTGGAGGTGGGAGAATGGAGAAAGCAGGAGGGTTGCTGGTTCAAATGCCTGGGAAAGTCTGCAGCAGGAAGTGAAAAGGGGGTCATTCTCCTCTGGACTGTCATGAGGCCAGATATCAGATTTCACAGTGCTTAACAGGGCTGGCAACGGCATCAATCACAAGCAATGTTTATGACTCCAGTTTTATTGAAATATGCATTTGTTGATATAAGGGGCTGGTGTTGGACTTGTAGCTTGTACACCACTAAGCTTTGTAGTTGTACATCCTTTGACATATAACGGTTACGGTGATCCAGTGTATCCTATAAAACTGTGGCGGGCTGCTGTAGGTGGAGCTGCCTCCACTCCTGTTAATCTTCCATGAGAAGTAACAAATCACTTATGAAATGTGATCAAAGGCATTGAGGGAGCAGCAGACAGCGTAGAGGGCAAAGTTCAAATAAATGAAGTGTGACTTGGAAGAGGTGGGAGTACTCCAATATGGCCTCATTTAAACATAATTTCTGTTACACATTGCTGATGCTCTGAAACCTTAGTGTTGTCATTTAGCAATATTTTGTCATATGTAAGCTGACTTTGGTGACCCTCTGACTTTCGTCTTGCATGTTTAATTTGTCCAAAACTTTGGTTTATGACCAAATGCCTGAAAAATTAAAGGCACAAACAAGCTTTGGACCTCAACATTTATACATCAACATTTATGGGGTTGTCCTGAAACCCACTGTAATGCACACTCAGCTGTCCCGGTCTTTGAAATCAAGTAAGTTTTTTTTCTTTTAGTCTGCCTTTTCTTCTGCCTAAAGTTCCAGACTTTGTGGTGTGACACAGGCTAGTCTACAGGGTGGGAAATCTACATATAATGTGTCTTGCTACAAGTCCAACTAATAGTCAACCATGTACAGTATATACACAGTTCAGTCTCTGACAGAATGAGGTTAATTGATGCACTGTCATGCAGATCTTGTACCAAACTGCCATGGTAAAGAGGGAGCTGAACCTGAACATGAAGCGTTCCATACCAATTGATCTGCATTTAATTAGAGTGGCGAGCTTCGAGAATGGACTTATCAACCTCCCTAGGCCAGCCCAGCACACCTACTTAGCTTTTAAAGATGATCCCAAGAGCACGGAAAGAGAGGAACAAAGATGATATACTCTGGGCAAGCTGACACTTTTCATGTTAATTCATTATCTTTCTGTGTCTTTCCTCTCTTACATCCTTCCAGGCATCATCTCATCAATCCTTCCTTCTTTTCCTCCTTCCTAATCAATCATCCATGCCAAAGTGTGGCCACCCTGACCCAGAACAATGGCAGCTCTAAAGGGCCCTATAAACATTGGCTGGTGTGCGTCTCCCTCTATGGCTCTGTGGTTAGAGTGTAACGTTATCTCACACAGCTCCAACAAGGTTCCGCTCATAGGTGGATTTAGGCCATATTAGTGTGTGTCAGCCCACACAAAAATATTATATAACCCAATTGTGTGTGCGTGTGTGTGTGTGTGTATTGTGCAATATATCCTGAAGTTTGTTATATGCTGTTGAATCACATGGCAACCTTCTTATTTCACAATTATTATGGCATTCTATCCCTGTTTTTATGCTCATTCTATGTCTATCTCAGTGCATGTAATTTCTTTATTGTAAAGCACTTTGGTCTTGTATGAAAGGTGCTGTACAAATAAAGTTTATTATTATTATTATTATTATTATTATTATTATTATTATTATTATTATTATTTTATCCTGTCTACCCTGTATTGAAAAATAAAGTGCACTACTGAATCACTACGGGACGTGATTTGTCCCGTATTTTCATGCACATCTTACTCTAATGCACACACTACGTCTTCACATGCTTGGAGTGACATGAGAAATAATAAAACTAAAAGAGTTTCATGAGACATAGCAGAGAAGTATTAAATCAGGATTCGCTGAAGAGAATGACAGGCAAGTACAAATACAGTGTGTCAAATACAGATCTGGACCCCCTATTGATTTGTGTCCCCCGGGCATGGGGCCAATGACAAGGTGTCCCTTATTTTTCCACATTGAAGATGGCAACCCCACTCGGAAGCCTGCATTTTTATTGTCTGAGCGTACTCTCACCCTCTGACTTGCTTACAGCTTGCCTCTCCGACTGCTGAGACCCCCAGTGAAATCTCTCCAGCGCTGACAGTTTTTCTTGTGCTTTGAACAGGATACCTTGTGTTCTTGTTTCAGAGGCTAAGCCCACCCTAAGACGAAATCCTAAAACCGCCCCTGGTCTGCTAAAGGAAATCTTTCACATGAGATAACTATGAGATGGTACACTAAAACAAAATATAAGTTCAAAACTTGTACATGTGCATTGATGTTTACTTGCTCACGTGACATATGGTGCTACATATTACCAACTCCCACCTCTTTCACCTGGTCAGATGTGATGTAATGTAATGTAATGCCATGACAAGTCAAAATGTCCGCTACCAGACAGACCAATCAGCAATATATTACGATTACTTATTTCTACCAGTAGATGTCAACCTTGCACCAC
Organism: Oplegnathus fasciatus; assembly: GCA_003416845.1. Taxonomy (NCBI): domain Eukaryota; kingdom Metazoa; phylum Chordata; class Actinopteri; order Centrarchiformes; family Oplegnathidae; genus Oplegnathus; species Oplegnathus fasciatus. The sequence goes on along the minus strand of NTHP01000429.1, from coordinate 304,468 downwards.
AAACTCTATCAGTGTGTAGAATTATTGAAATACTTCTCTGTTTGCACTTTAATTGTAGTGGCTCGTTGGTCTAGGGGTATGATTCTCGCTTTGGGTGCGAGAGGTCCCGGGTTCAAATCCCGGACGAGCCCATCTATTATTAGGTACACTCCTTGCACAACATCGCGTTCTCACTGTAACATTATATTTTTACACCACGAAGCAACTCTAAATACCTGCCAAATTTTCAACAGCAGATTTTAATTTGACCAAAAGGAGTAAAGAAAGATGAGACCAACAGAGGAGCGGCCGAGGAGCAGATCAAACCCCTGAGCTGAGAACATCCAGCCTCAGGAGCTGCTCCTACTGAGCAGCAGGCTTTAGAATAAGTAATAATAACAATAAACTTTATTTGTATAGCACATTTCGAAACACAGTTACAAAGTAGAAGAATGATAAAATAATATACACAGTTAAATTAAAAACAACAAAAACATAAATAAAAACAGAGAATATAAAAGCAGATAAAAGAGTAGCCTATGCAATAAAACATAAAAGTGATAAAAGAGGGATAGAAACTAGACAAACAATAGATTTAGTGTAAAAAAGCCTTCCTGTAAAAGAAGGTTTTGAGGAGTGATTTAAAAGAGGGTACTGAGTCTGCTAACCTAAGTTCCTCAGGTAGAGAGTTCCACATCTGTGGGGCTAAAGGAACAATACAACATCACACATTGAATAACACATGTTAAAGGATTTGTTTACATAAAGTCTGTCCTAAAACAATACTGAGGGCCTCATATTAGCTTCAGCTGAATTTTATTGTAATGTATTTTTAAACAGCGAGGACAATGGATTTAGCCCATGTCTTACATAGAAATGGCATTAGTAAGGGATCGTTTGACGGCTAGTATGGAGAAGAGGAACAATTACAGGGACCAAAAACTCCTTCTCATATGGGCATGTGGGGTTTTGTATTAAGATAGATTGAAAAATGTGACCTTGTCCTTTATACACAGCTTTCCTTAACATGATGAAGAATCAAAAATGTAAAAACAAAGCATTGTGGCTTCACCATCAGTTAGCATTGGAGCTATTACACAACAACAGCTGGATACAGTGACTGCTGTAACAAATCCCAGGGCTCCATGCGTATCACGTGACAATAGGACTGTAAGTATCTAAGCATATTATTAGAATTGGCTCTCTGCTTATGCAGACCAAAGCATCCGATCACATTACTGTCTTGACATGTTTGTTTTGATTGACAGACTTTGTGATCAAAAGTTTGTAATCAAATGGTCATTGGCAAAAATGGTATTCTGAAATAAAAACTAAATCTGGGAAAAGTACACTGCTGGAAACTGCCGGAATGAAATAAAAATGACCTACAATAAACTCCCTTATTGTGAAAAGAAGCAGGATGAAAAAACATTTCATAATATTGAGCTGAGTTTAAAAAAATTATTGGATTATTTCAGTTTCATGGTCACATTCTGCTTGTATTTATTCTTATGATTATATATTTTATAATGTCCTCATTCATTTATTTAATATTGAACACTTTGGGTCTCCATACTAATAATCCTATACTATTGATACAGCTGCTCCCAACACTGCTACAACCATTTAAACTAATACTGCTACAGCTACTACAAGTGTTACTACACCTACAAGTATACTGCTGTTGGTGCTCCTTCTGCTATAGACCATGTTGACATGCTTCAGCAGGAAAGCACTGGCGTAATCTATGAGATTAATTACAGCTGCATTCCATTTAGGTTTAGGTGTGCCAGTCCTGCTATTGTGCACGCTGGTTTATGGCCATGGTTTACCACCATTCATGTTATTAGTTCCACCTGTGTTTTTCCTGCAATGACAAGTCAAAATGTCTGATCACTGCTGATGCTGTAACTATTAGTGCTAGAGCTCAGTTCATTAACATACTTCCTTGTACAGGAAACAGAAACCCTCAGCATCCATTGACCTTCAACTCAAAGCTAACACAGACACAACATTCCTTAAAATAGAACCTTTATTATATAAAAATGCTTTTGATACAAAAAATGTCACAAGTGTAAATTACACAAAGCATTTTTAGCTGAGACAACAAATACAGGGTTTTAAGGAGTTTTACAGACACAGTGGTTTGAGGCGGGGCCTACAGCCCTCAATATAAATGAGTTGTGCTGCTCAGAGAGTTCCCACTGAAACATATAGACGCTACTTCAGCTGTGTTATCTGGAAATAATGTGGTAGGAGATGGATTAATCAGGCAACAGCAACACGCTTACTGCAAGTTCCAAATGTTCCAAACCAAAAGTGCTGGTGTACTTTTCTATCAGGAAACTGCAATATGCTCTGACCCAGCTAACACAGATGAACCTCTTCTTGGCACAATGGCCAACACTGACTGTTCTGGAGGAGACACTCATTAATTAATGGCTACATTAACTTACGGTTGGTGCTTGGAGGATTGGACAGACAACACAATGTCCCTGTCTAACCTCTTACCTGTCTTTAAGCTTTGTTTGGCACTATCTAACTATAAATGGAAGGAATCTCTGTCGGTCTGTCTGTCTGTCCTTTGATTATCTCGACAATCGTTCATCCGATTGACTTCACACTTGGCGGGTCTGAGGACCCAAGGAAGTGCAGTGTTGAGTGTGAAGTTGTTTGGATGAGCGGTTCTTGAGAAAGCTGCACGCAGCAATACCGGAGGCCAAGCAGTCAGCCTGTTCCGAACAGGCACATGTTGAACTGGCACTGACCTAGTTATATTAAATGACCTAAGATGTTCCTGTGGGCAAACACATTGCTGTAATACAAAGATGGCAGCAAGTCCTGCTTACAGGAAGCTTTGTGTTTATATGGCAGTCTGTGACCTCTCTCTGGCCCTCTCTGTTAGGTTGATTTATACTGCTATGACTCCACAACCCAGGTGAAAAGCCAAAACATTCTCCTTCTTCAAAAACACTCATTTATTTCTGGATCTTTCTGTGAGTGCATAAAATGTCTTCCCACTTTTTGTTGCTAGGTCTTGAGTTGATAATATTATAATATAGTAATAAAACACATGTTGTCTCCATATAGCAGGCTGAATACAGTAATGTCCACAGCCCAAAGCTAGACCATGACAGCACCTGATGAAAATGATTGAACTTTCATCTGAGCAGGCCTCACAGGTGGGAAAATAACAAGCAAAACATGCATACTGAAAAAAGACCTAGAGCCCCAGTAGCGTCCCCTAGAGGCTATAATGTTTAGTACACTGCACAATACAAAGGTTTTGGACAGAACAAACAACATGCTGATGATTGTGATGTTCTTAAAGCCTTAATGGTAGTGGGATCAAAAGTTACGTTTGTCCCAAGAGTCGATATTGTGTTAACTTAACACTAAACCACTTGGAGTTAGTAAATGATATGTACAGTGGCTTTATTATACTGACTGTCTCATCCCTCCTGACTACCACAGATGCTGGGAATCCAGATATTACAGACAGTCTCTGGTGGTCATCCAGAATTTATAGAATTATACAATGATTCTCACTCTGAATAACTCTAGATTTGAATGCATTTTTTAAAAAATATCTGAAGGGGGACGTGTCCAAACTATAACAGGGTGTTAAGTTGGTCCTTAAAATCAAAAGTATTTGTCCCTTTAGGAGCACAGAGATGCCTCTTGGTCATTTACTAAACATATATATGAAGAGCAAAGGTCAGGGGGTCGCCAAAGTCATTAGGATCCATCCTCTGGGTACCATGACTATCCACAGAAAATTTGTGTCAAATATCAAAGGCAGGGCAAACAGTATTAATGTTCAAGTGAGTCAAAGGTTTGACATGTGACCTTCTGCAGTGGTGAGGTTTCTGCAGGATATTTTATGTGGTCATAGTAAAGCATTCAATCTCCACAGCGGTTACAGCAGGGTTCGCTAGTCAGATTCACTACACTGGAGGTGAGCAACTGCACAACTCAAGGCCTCAGTATGCTTCTAATCAAGTGCTTGTCAGACTGTCTAACAGTGTCTAAAACTCCTTTTCAAGCCCACTCTGTGCAGTGACTGGCCAGGTGTGTGGAGGTGTGAAAGTAGGAAGGGTCATTGTGTCAAAACTACAAAAACACACAAAAGACACAGAGTTCTTGGAAAGAAATTGGAAAATTCATTTGAAGCATACTGAGACCTTCAGTTGATTTCTGGAACAGCTCTGAATAAAATGTCTCAGCGGGAACCCTTTCAACCTTTCACTTTTCTATTTCCAAAAAGACTCCTTCAAACCAAACATGGTGACGGACACAGAAACATATATAAGGATCTACTAACAAACAGAAAAACGAATAACAAAAGTTGCTATAAGAATAATTTGTTATTAATTGTAAAATAGCTTCATGATCTATTGTCTGCATGAGAGTGGTAATTTTGGGCTTTCTGTGTAATTATAAGTCATAGTAAATCATATAGTATGTACACAATAGCAGCAAACATACTTTTGGTAAATGGGATGATGAGGGTAAAGTAAATGTGATGGAAGAGGTTCAGATTCACAATGAAAAGCCTTCACTTCTCACAACTCAATCATTGACTTCATTACAAATATGTACAATAGCTTTACATGTTGATATTCATTTGGTATGTTGTTGTCACGTGGTGATTTCATGGGATAAAGAGAAGACTGTTGGGAGATCTGTCACTGTCTCTTGGTTGACTGGGGAATGCTCTATCACTTCAAAAGGCCCCATGTTCAACTTCAAAGAATTCCCAATTTGAAATGTGAGGGACACAATTTCAAAACAATGTACACAAGATTTCACACTTTGATCTTGGCCCTATTCCATCCATCCACTCATTCATTCATACTTCTACACATTCATTCAGTCATCATCTATGAATGTATCTAATTTCCTACATCAAGTGAAACATTCACATATATACAGCTGTCCAGTCATTCATCCATCCATTATTCACTCCAGCATACATCCACTAATCTATGTGTCCTTTCTGTGGAGCGGTGGATCAGCCAGCGTGAATAAAATAGTAAAATAATTCCTCTCTGATTTATTTTTGTTCATATTATTTTAACACTATATACAGTCCTGCCGCTGGTCTGCCAACAAGGGCGCTGTGAGGAAGGAGAAGACAAATGGTGTGAAGCAGGGGGCGCCAGCCAAGTGGCGGTCCATGGCTTGGCTTCTGTCTTAACGAATGATTCATGGCATTGGACTCATTATGGTTTTCACATAACACCAGTTCTTGCTGGTAACTCTCTGAGTAAGTGAGTTCAATGCACACGTTGAACAGTTTAGGGGAGGGCAGGAGCAGCATGAGGCGAGGATTTAGGCTCATATTTGGACAGATGGAAGTCTCTAAAATTTTGTGATCAAGAAATATAAGAGGGAGCTGATGGCTGTATTCACTCATCATTTCCTTTTTGTGCCCTGCAGCAATGCAGGGAGGGCATAAAACCTTCAACCTGACGTGAGTGAATGAAGGAACAGGACCCATTGAAGACAGACACAGAACTGATCAGATGATGGTCACCCTGAGAGCTCCAGGATGACTGGAATGATGAAATGATCACTGTGGGACGTAGGGACCTTGAGCAAGGCACTTGAGCCTAACCAGCTGGTATAAAGCAGCACGTGTGAGCCGGTCAGGGCTGGAAGTTGGCACATTTCTTTCCCTGGTAAAGTAGGCCAGACGAGGCCAGTTCTTGTAGCAAGTGGACTTCATCCCTTCCTTCCTCACAGGGCTCCTGGGCTGTTGGAGGGTCACGAGGAGTCGGTGCACGGTGAGGGAGGAGGAGGGCACAGGTGAAAGTAGGAGCGCTCGGTGGAAGGGGACGGGGGGCAGCTCTCCTCAGCTGACAAGTACTGAGAGCGTGGGGTGGGGGGTGGAGGGTAGGGGTCCGAGTCTGAATTAAGGTCCATGTAGTACTTGTTGTGTTTGCCGTGGCTGCCGTGACCCGCAGCCTTCCAGCGGCCCGCAGACGACACCAGCCCAGCTGGCGGATGGTGAGGGGTGTAGTCGCTGTCGCAGACGTCGGTGCTGCAGGGAGTAGTAGGTGGGGCGGCACCACGGACAGGGTGGTAGGGTCTGGTGGGAGGATACACAGGCAGTCAGAGGCAGTTTAGATCAGGGTTCAGGTTCACTTCTATGACATTTAATCTTTATTTGAACTCTGCCCTTCATCACTAAGCAGCAGCAGTGAGTGCTCTGTAAACTACAAAGAAACCTACATACAGTATGATTTCTGGGTAATGAAGTCCTTAAAATCCTATCACATCCTCCCACCAACATGTGAAACTGTTACAATGTGCTTTGCAAAAGGCAAAATATCAACAGCTACACCAGTGAAAACAAGCCTGGAAACATGACACAATAAAAACAATGGAGCAAATGTAACAGCAATACCATTTGCTACTGTATGTATGATCACTTCCTTAATGTTGGTGTTTCAGTATGAAAAAGATTTAACAAAAAATCATTTTATAAAGTCAAGCCTATAGAAGTATGATAGTTAGAACCCGTCCATTGTCCAATAATCTGCCAAACTTGTGTCTGATCAGGCTCTAAAGTCTGGTGATATTCTACATTTTTCTTATTCTCAACAAATCCCATGTGCAGACCCAAACTAACCAACAGTCCCAAATACTCACTAGAGCACATGTATACTTGTGAGCTGTTGTTAAAGATTTACATCTTCAGTAGGAACCGACTGGTTAAGAGACGAGAGCCACAGACAGGGTAGTGAAGTCAGAAAATACTGAGAGATGTACTAGCAAATAGTTGGTGTGGTCTTTTCATAGGATTTGACACTATAAAATAACATTCTTATCTTATAACAGTCAATAATGTACCTTTTTTGTATCTTTGTACTTAAGTGGTATTTCAACTTAGTCCTGGTGTTTCTCCTACGTTTTTTTCCGGGAGCAAGCTGATAACCAGCAGAGAGACGCTGACTGGCCAGGAGTTTCTTTTAGTGAATCTACTGTATCACAAAGACACCTCAACTACAGCTGTGTTCACCTGGAGCCATTCCATCCCAATAATCTGAATAATATCTAAATCCTAGTAAGTGTCTGTGTCATGTAAATACATCAATCAGAATAAATCAGCTCAAATTAATTTCAGTTTGAAAGAGCTGGTTTAAACCTTTCACAACTCCATGAATCAAAGTTGTTCATGTGCATACTCATTTACATTTAAAACATTTGTGCTCTTTCTGCACATGCTTGTTTACAGAGGATTTAGTAGTTTCCAGGGGATTCCAAATTTCGATTAGAGCAGAAGGTAACTCATCTGTTTAATACACAGTTTTCTCCTTTTGCTTCCCCTTAACGTACCGTTAAGGTTGTTAATATCATCTAATTCCACACTGTCACGCAGTTTCATATATTCTGTATCAACTTGTTCCAGCTCTTCATTGAACCTAGTTGTTTTTTATGACTGCACCATTGCATCAAATATAAATATTTGACATGTTTGTGCACTAAATTCAGCCTCACATTTTTGGGGTCTCCACCAGAGTTTAAAATAACGTTCTGTGGAATTGAGCAAAGTCTGACTGAGGAGCATGAGTTTGCAATGACTGACTCAGCAGTGTGGAGCAAGTAAATTGACAACACAAGCCAAGCCTTGATGAAGCTGCATCTTTGTCAAACGTTTGCTGGTGAGATGGACATGGTCTGTGTGTGTTACCTGTACGATCTGGTGGTGGATGGACTGTTGGAGGAGTAGAAGATCTCTGTGTTGTAAAGAGAGCGGTCAGTAGCCGGGGACGGAGGAGGGTTCAGGATCTACAAACAGAAAATATCTGTGTTATCTGACTGTGGAGAGGAAACAGCAAACAGTTTGCAGTGTGTATGTGTGTGTGTGTGAGTGTGTGTGTGTGTGTGTGTGTGGACCTGAGGATAGAAGGCTCCTTTGGTAGATGATGAGCTGCTGGATGAGGCGCCAGTCACATGGTTCCTGTCATACAGAGGAGCTCCACTGCTGCTGCTGCCCATCAGGCTGACTGAACTCATCATGGACTTCCCACAGGAAATACCTGCATACAGCAATTCACACTTTACAAATCCCATTACACATGAGTAATGTTGTTAGTATGACACCACTGCTGCTGTGTGTCTGATCTTACCTTGGAAGGTGCCATGCTGGGAGCTGCTGGGGGCAATGAAGTTAAGGGGCACATGGGGCGTACCACTGATGTATTCATGAGGAAAAGTCCCACTGGGGCCCTTGTAGCGTCGACACACCACGCGCTGGCAGACAAAATAAGCGCCCCCGATCACAAAGACAAGCAGGATGATAGCTATGACTGGACCGATGGTGTTAGGCCCAGTGTTGGGGATGCCACTGGAAGGAGGAGACACATACTCTACACATGGAATAGAAAAAGAAAAGAAGGATGCAGAGTCAGGGACATGTAAAAGTACAGAAACAATACATGTGTGCATGAGTATTTCAGTGTTTTTACCACAGGCGAGCTCATCTGATCCGTCAGGACAGTCAGAGTAATTGTCACATTGTTGTTTCTTAGTGATACACTGGTTGTCACCACAGCGGAACTGGTTAGGAGGGCAGATGGCTGAAGGAGAGCAAGACACAGAGTATAAGACACGCAAAGATGGAGATCCTTCTTGATAAGGTCTTGTACGGTAACATGTTAGACGAAAACCCTCCAGCTCAATTTGATCAGCTGTTATCCATTATACCCAGCAGGTGAAACAGTATTCACATCCTCGAAGGAAAACACTCCATTGCAAGTGCATTACTATCAGCAAAATGTAGTTAGTGCCAAAAGTTAGAACATACTCATTAGCCAGGCAAAATGGCCCATCAAGCAGACATGTTGACTTGTCATAGTAAGAAAAGCACAGGTGCTACTGACAACATTAATGATGGCCCTGTTCAAGTTTCCCAGTAAGCCCTGACAGTGTGACAGTGTGACAGTGTGACAGGGCAAGGAGAAATCCATCATATAGCACAGTGTGACCTATTTTACTACTCTGAGCATGGCTGGACTCTGACAGCACTACATGTGAGAGGTATCTGTGGGGGTGGAGTAGGATTATTTTTTGGTTCATACATTTGTTTATCAGTTCTATGGTTATCATAAATGTATTTATACATTTTTATGATGTTGAATGAGTTCGGCACACTTTCTGGGACGTAATGGTGGACGCTGATTGATTGATTGACTGATTGACTGATTAACGGAGTGTTGTAATGTGACCTGCAGGTGAGATTTCTGTAGACTTCCTTTATATAATTGATTTGACATGTGGGTTAACATGCTGGGCAATATGTTGTCTCTTAGAGCCACCTGCTGTAATTTTGTACTGCATCAAATACCGTCCAGAACGATGATGAGTGTAGGTAATGAGGGGCATCTCTATCACGGCTTTTGTTAACTATGCTTGTCTTAATTCACCACGTTTATGAAATAATCAGGTGAGAAATGCCTCTAAAACTTTACCTTTCAGCTGTGACAGAATTCTCTTCACCAGTATCTGTGACTGCAGCACTATTCCTCAACTTTACCAACTGATTTAACATTTCTTTATAAATTGGTATTATTTATGATTCTGTTGTAGGCATGGCAAAACTGTAGTGGATGAATCTATATAGGGAAACACAGACTACTACTTATTACTTGTAATAATATATTGGTCAACAGCAGCTTTGGTCCAAAATGATGCATTATAGTACTGTGTGGCTGATTTTTAACTTTATTTCTATGTGTTAGTCATAGAACTACTAAGTGGATAGTGTAGCTGCTAAAAGCCGCAAGTCAGCTGATCTAATATTCAATGTTTCAGTGGGTTCAAGTGTTTAGTAAGGAAGTATAAGTTTAAACCTACTTTCACAGTTCTGTTCATCGGAGTGATCAGCACAGTCGGGTTCACCATTGCAACGCCTTTGAGCATCAATGCAGCCTCCTTTATCACACTGGAACTGGAAGGCTGAGCAGACGGGGCAGTTCTCCTCATCACTGCTGTCATCACATTCAGGGAAGCCGTCACAACGCCAGGCCATAGGAATACAGTCAATCTCCCCTGTGGAGCAGGTGAATTGCTCTGTGGAGCAGGTGGGAGGCTCTGAGAGAGAGAGAGAGGCAACATATGTTCACAGTGTGGAGGAGGAGAGGGAGAGGAGAAAAGGACAAAGAGGGAGGCGCAGTGAGACACGTAACATTAAATGTGGATGAAAGGAGTGAACACTGAATTTAAGGAGGCCTTCAGCATATGAGTATCTTAGCGCAGTCAAACTGAAATTCGCCTGGTGAAATTTACTGGCACAGGATTGGGTCGTTAACATAAACTGCAGGAGCTAGCATGGCTCATGCTAATAACAGCAGTCCACAAGGTTGTATTATTTCACCATGTAGCTATAATGTCTTGTGATTTAGCGTATCAAAGATCCATCAGATTGAGCTGAAGGGAGGGTCAGTGCCCATGAAGTGAATGTGTCCCGTTACACATAGAAATGAACGGGGAGCGACTTTCAGTCCGACCACGCCATAATCCTGTTGGTGTGGTTTATTGTTCACCTCCACAGTGCAGCAGGTCCTGCAGTAACACCAGGTGCATGGGACAGGAGCAGCGAGGTGTGCCGTCACCCTTAGCTATGCAGATGTGAGAACAGCCTCCATTGTCACGGGAACAAGGGTGGGATGCTGGAGAGAAAAAAACGTTGTTACTTAAGAAGCACACACTTTCCCGCCAAACCACTGCCTCAACGATATATATAATATAGCCTGTTGCAATTAACTACTCAATATATGTATATGGTAGAAACTAATTCTGAAAGCCAGAGGCAGAAGCCCATACCAAACTCCTGTGGATCCATCTCTTCCACAGCATGGATGGAGGTCAGGTATGATATCCGTCCCTGTATGCGTGTGCGTCCATCTCCGGTCATTTTGTCCACCCTCTCTATCATCTGCTGCTGCCGGTCGATCCAGTACAGATGATCTCCCAGGACCGTCAGCCCCATCGGCTGGAGAATGTTGGAGTCCTGGAGGACGATGCGATTGGCTCCTGGGGGAGATGAAATGATGTCATAAGAATATGAAAATAGTATATCCCGACCAATTCTGGATTTTTGAAGCTGATACAGACAACAACTTGAAAGTTTAAAAAAAACAACAAAATGATATATTGGCTGATATTTGCTTTTTTGAAATAAACTAATATTTTGGATAAGGATTAGTTCTTTAAGAGAATTATGATCAAGATATGCACTAAGCAGGCATTTTACATTTTAAAAATAAACTTCAGTGCTCTCTGGTGGACAATGACAATGGAGACAATAGGCCTCATGCAAGAACCACTCGTATCAGTGATCCCCTCTTACGTGGCATGTACGAGTGACACGTACAAACTAAATTCAAAAGTGGCCCCGACCTGTCGTACGAGCCATGTACAGATAGTCTGCCTTTGTCCACAGGGGGGGAAATCATTTGACAGAACAATAGACTTGAATCATATTCATCTGAATGAATTTGGAGTTTAGATATGATATTTAAATGAACTAAAATACATACATCAAGCAAACTTCATGCAAAATAAATATTCTGTTCACCATATAATCACCATCATGGCTGTCAATTTACTGAGAAGGTTTTTAGACTTCAAAATTTTCATTTGCATATTTTGGCAGCAGATTCTACAGTTCAGTAGACGTTCAGTAGAAATGCTCTCACTCCAACAGTTGCCTCATGGTCTTTTTGCAGGTTTCCAGGATCATCCTCTGTTGCACCCGACAGTGTAACATCACCTGCTGTAAGCTATGATATTCTCTTGTCTGATATCTCCTGTTGACCGCCTGTCATATGATGGACCGGGATGCTTTAGAAAGATGTTTTTTTTAGCACCTAACTTTACACTCTTTATTTCTGTCACATTACAGTGCTGATCTCATGAAACGTTTTTAGCAGTTGTAAATTGTCTAATTGTTTCGGGTCCTCTAATACCTCTACAGACACTGCTACATTTGTTTACTGATTTCCCAAAGCAGGACCTGAAGCTGACAAGTGAAAATACAGGGAGAGAGTGTTGGTCAGATTGTTACTGACGTTGTATGCAGAGTTTTTTAACCTCCTTTGCTCTGGTCACACCGCGAGGGGAAAATAGTTTTTATACTGATCAGAGAAGAATCTCCTCAACAAACTTAAAATTGTCTCTTTCACAGTGTTTCAAGGTTTATTTAACTGACTTTATTTTCCTTGTGCATAAGAAATGATGACCGAGATAACAAATTTATCACAGTGATCTTGGAAGATCTGTGCTACTCTTCATTCATTTTAATAAAATGTGCATTAATATAGTAATTATTACATTTTTTATTTGAGTTATTTCTGTTGGTAATTTCAGGTAACTCACCCGTCAGGTCACTGCTCTCGATGCGTTTGAGGTCGGCATCGACCCAGAACAGTTTTCCTAGTTTATTGTCCAGAGCCAGAGCTACTGGTCTGATCAGACCAGTGGTGAACAGAGACTCTCTCTCGGTCCCATCCAGACTGGCTCCTTCGATCTTAGCTGAGCGCTCCTGCACTGTGGTGAAATACATGTACCTGCAGAGGGGGACACAGACACATTTATATAGGACACTGCTAATCTCACTGTGTCACTGAGATACCCCACTAAGTTCTAATCACTTACTGGATGTTACTACTTCCTTGCATACATAGAGTACAACATATCTTAATGGAACCAAGCATTTATTTTGTGGAACCAACTGCAGCCACCAAAATAAAAATGAGCTCACCCTTTCTCAGCATTGACCACGATGGCCCGTGGCTTGTCGGTGTCATCCTTCAGGACCACGCCCACGGTGTGACCATCCATCCTCTGTACGGTGATGGTGTTGGTTGTCTCACAGGTCCAGTAAATGTGGCGACTGTAGGGGTCCAGGCTCAGGTCATGAAGCTGGTTGTCCACTGGCTGAACACTGCTGCTCATGATCATGGAAGACTGCAGGCAAACACGGCAAGGTCATAAATTCATGCAAAGCTTTATAAACTCTGTCTCACTACTACAGTACATCTGTCATCAAGGTACAGTGTTTATCTTTCTGTGAAGCTGTACAGGGTTAGGATAATCCTCATGGCTGATCAGTCCTTGTGGTCCACCTCTGATAGGATGGAGGTTACTCACTACCACCCATTAGCACCATAAACTGTAGGTCTCATACTGTATGCTGTCAGTGTGTGTTTCAGGGTGAGTTTTACCATGGCTCCGTCATCTCTGGCCCTGCGTATATTCTGTCGTCCGTCCAGCCAGTAGACCAGCCGGTCCAGCGGGTCGTAGCTGACAGCTCGGACGTTTCTCAGGACGTGGATGGGCAGGATGATGTCAGGACTCTGCTCTCCCAAAACCATCCTGCTGATACTGGCCTTCTGACTGAAGAGCAGGAAACTAGAGGGAGCTGCAGACAGAGAGGGAGAGAAGGGGTGAGCACGCCGAGTGGACACAATGTTCTCTCTGGCAAAAGGAAGGCTGAAGTTTGCTCAATGCATATTATGAAATACAAAGACAATGCAGGGTCAAAACCCAGAACGCCTAAACACACACACACTTTATCCCATCAGAACAGCTGAAACCGCTCTGAATGATGGTCCCAAGAGCTGAGGAAGCGTGGAGGGCCTCCACTCTCTGGAAACAAAAGTATGCTGCATTTCATAGTCTGTGTGTGTGTGTGTGTGTGTGTGTGTGTGTGAGCAGATTGTTACATAGAGGCAACTGAGGTCAATCTTTTTACCTCAGTCATTTCTGTTCCATTTCTTCTTCACTCCCAACTAAAGCTGCGTGGCAGCAGAAAGGCAGGGAAACCCCTTAAACAGGGGCCAACTCCATCATAGGGCAAACACACAATCACTCTCACACATGCCCAAATTTCCACCCATCTCACTGTTTGATGTCTTGCAAGAACCTGAACCTTTAAAACAACTGAAAAAAATCTCCCAAAGAGGTGAAAATATTTCATCTGTTTCCAATATAAACCAGCCTATTTCAAGGATTTTCAAGAATCTTTTAGAAGTTGTTCTGTTGGTAATAGTGCATCGATCTTCCCACTTCATTGTGTCTTGTTTCAGAATACTTACACTCATTTCTGGACAAGTCCTTCACCAAATTAGCTGAAAAACAGGTCTTGAAGGCTGAACGTTTTGCAAAATTGCTGTTTTGTGTTAAAAAAATGATTAAACATGTACATTTTTTGCCATTTCTAAATGCTTAATAGGGAGAGAAGAGAAGTGTTCAAAATCTCTGGAATACATTTTAGATACTATAAGATACAGGCCTTTGTTTTTTGAGTATATTTGATCATATTTTAGTGAGACCTGTTTTCTGATCTGCTCCTGTTTTAATTTGCTGTTGATGCAAACTCACACTTCAACATGTTCTCATCAACAAGACCCGGGACCCCCACTGACACTGACTCTTATCTCATCATGTTGATAGCTCGCTTTTCAATTGAGTTGTTTAAAAAAATGTTGATAGCTTGGTAGCCAGCTTTATCAATCACTGTTTGTCTAACTTTCACTGAGAGGCTCAGCAACGTCAGCAGAGCTACATTAGCTGGATGAAAACGCTAACGCTGAGTGAACTACACGGAATATTATAAATAAGATGTGTTGCCACACTTCATTATTGACGTGATAGTTTCCATCACAACTCTCATTTTGTCGAATGTTTCAGCTTAATATGTTGACCCGAGTTTTCCCCCGACGTCGGTCACATTCCCATTTTGCCAGACGGGCTTCACCAGATAAAACCTTTGTTTTTTGTGCTTACGTGGAGTTTGTGTTGGAGTCTGTGTTGTGGTGGGTGCAGGTCGTTTGTTGACAGTAGCTTAGCAGACTCCCCTTACTACAGCGGTATGATCCCAAAATAAACAGATTTTGCTGTGATTTAATTGCAATAAACGGATCAAAAGGATGCTGAAATAACTTCATCATGATGTCAAGTTGTAAAACGTCTGAATTCATGCTCTGTCAGGTCTGTCCACAAGATGACAAACAAACAACTTTTAAAATGCTTGTTTTCTGAATGGAGTTCGGATCGATAAAGGCAAAATAACATCATCTAAATTAGGCGTAAATACGGCAGCAACGTTATTATTTATACACACAGTGTAGATATCTACATATTGTGTAACTTTAAAATTATAAATATGAAGTAGTATCACAGAGCTAACGTTAGCTAGTGTTGCACACCGTTAGCGCTGCAGTGGAGCTGAAGAGGAAAGACACTCAGGAGCGAGCATAACGTCTCATCTGTTGGATTCTCCCAGAAGAAACGCCCCGAGTCCGTCAGTCAACAGGCTGTTACAGGCAACCGAGAAAGTTGGGGAATGTTTAACTCCATCAATACAACAACAGAATCATGTCATACTCACCACTCTGCTGCTCTCACTTTCTCCTTTTCAACATAAATACTGTTCTCGTTAATTAATTACTTCCAATCACTTCCATCCAATAAGCTCCCATCAATGAAACTCAGCACACCAGCACAGATGTTTAACATTAGAATAGAAGAAGTCATCAGTCATTGGGAAAAGAAACTGGAAGCTTCGCTTCAAAATCTGTGCAGATTTAAACAGGAACAGGTTCCTGTTTCAGAGCACAATGATGCCTCTAACAAGCTGGAATTAACAGGCAGGTTTAGCAAAGCTATTCTTAAAACTTCAAAACAGAAACAGAAGGTTGGTTTAGGGTCAGCACTGTTAGAACTGGATCACTGACTATCAGCTGAACATACTGTGGACTGACAAATCACAGTTTAAACCTGTTCAATCTAACCCCTGAGTAGACTGCAGAGGGCCCAGAATATTTAGAGCCCAGCTGCACTGCTGTGGTTCAGTAATGATCGAGGGTCACTGACGCTTTTCTGGACGGGAAAACAAATTCAACTCGAAGGTATTTGGGGGGAAAAAATGGTTACAACAGTATTCTCCTGTCATGCAACACTGTGGGACACCTCAACCAGATTTATTAAAGCAGTGGATGTTTCTCATTCGTTTTTATAACCAGTCCTGGGATTCAAACCAGTGGCCTCCCATTCCCAGACATGCTTGTGTTTCTCTCTGAATCCCAGCAGCTCTGTACTTACAGCTACAGTTGCGTCCATCAGGGTTCAAAGTGTAGTGGGAGGTACAGCGGCACTGGGCACCAGCAGGCGTGGCCAGGCAAAGGTGGGCACAGTTGCCATTGTTATGGGAACACTCGTTGGTACCCTCCTGACGGGAGGAGTGGAACACCAGGATGTCCAGCATCAGCTCCAGCTGGCCCTGAGGACACAGTGATGTAATATATTGTGACTGACTGATATTTTAAGACAATTTTTAGTAATCATTGTAAAGCCAAAAATAACCCCCCTCCCCCAGTGAAATAAACTTCCAAAGTATTTAGTCAAAATGTGCCAAATGTCATTTGAATATGAATGGAGCTCATACAACCACTGCTGTGGCAAATGTAGCTATCCCCGCTCACTCACATGCGGGCAACTAACACACACACACACACACACACACACACACACACAGTGTTGCCAACTTTGCGACTTTCTCGCTAGACTTAGCGACTGTTCAGACCCTCTTAGCAACTTTATTTCTAAAAAGCAACTACTGACAAATCTAGCGAGTTCTTCAGACCATCAGAGGGAAAGCGAGAAATACACACAAATCTATTATATTGCATTATATTGTTTATTCCCATGCATGCTGAGTAATCTCAGTCAGCAACACAGCGTCTCTCCCTCTCCTCTCGTGCCGTGCGCACGCAGGCAGGAGTGAGAGAGAGTTACTATGGTTACAAGGACGCTCCGTGTGTCTGTCGCTCTGAAAGTAGGTCTGAACACATTGAGCTGCACGAGCTCCAGAGCAGCGAGTACCAGGCAACACAGGAGGAGAACAGGGTAGGGTGGTAGAGAACATAAAGTAGTTGCAGCAGACTTTGGGACAGGGAAGGTGGCCCTTGCTGACCAATGGTGAATTTTGCTTTGCGTTTTGCTGGCAATTTGGCAAGGTCTCAAATAGGTCTAATACGGTTGGCTCATTAAGTTCATGTTCAAAATTGGAAGAGAATTATGGATACTTTTAAAGAACACAAACACAACACGCAGACTAAAGGTGGAATTAAATCAAACCCAGCACATTCATGTGCAGTACTGTATCTGGGCTCAGCCCCAGGTGTTTCAAATGTCTATACACGCCCCTGGTCTCCCCTAGATTTTAATGAAAGTCTCTAAAATAAGAAATTAGGGGCACAATAACAGTAAAAATCAAACACTGTGGTTGTTGAATTTGCTGACACTTGACCCATAAATTTAACTGGTTCCATACCTGCAGCACCACAGTGCGGTTGAGCCCGCTGCGTTTGTCTGCCCGTTCAATGCTGCGCAGGTTAAAATCTGTCCAGTAGATAAAATCCCGGTACTGAGTCAGACCAAAGGGGTGAGGGAGGTCGTCTACTATGATCTCCCTCTGGAGGCCTGCAGAAGACATGACAACATCTAAACACCTGCTCAAGGACTCTTCATCTTGTCATCATTCAAGCATCAAGCAAAGCTTCCACCATTATTACAGATTTGTATACAAGTAAATGTAGAGTGGGTGTGTGTTCATCGAATTGAAGCCTGCAATCAAAAACATCATGAGAATGACTGGTACTGTGGTAATAGTTTGGGATGCAGATGGCAGTTGGCCTGATGGTGGTACTGAAGGAAAGGTCATAAAGTCTCCAAAATCAATATGTTTCCCATTTCCTTTGTGAGAATGTGAACAGCAAATCTCATGCATTCCAGCCATTAGTTTCAGAGATTAGTCTGGCAAAGACAAACAAACAAATAAAGACACGGAGGCAATAACCTGCACTCCTTGGTGGAGGCAATAAAAATAGTAAGAAAGTCTTGAGAATTGATTAGTTTTAGTCAACTCGTTGGTGTTCTTTAGACAGCTGCTCATATTTCCACTGTCTCTGAAGATAAACTGAGACGTACTGTTCATGTACACTCTGGTATTTTCTGGACAATATTCCACAAAGTCAGTTATTCAGTGGGTCATGCCAACATTGCCAACTACATCAAGGTGCACTTACGTACTAAACCACAAGATGCGGTTGAAAGTCCAGAACAAAGCTAGTGATTGGACCTTACATGTCTTTTGTTAAGCTATTATTTCTAAGGTCATGATATACTTTCACCCTCAATTAAGCAATCTAATCAATAACCTGGTTAACGTATATGTTAAAGACAGTAAAATAAAAACCAGCAAGTTCTAATCCTGTGTCATTGTGTCAATTGTTCAGTCATCTCTCATTTTTGGTGACTAGCTAACATCGCCCATCTTATAAAACCACACTTGACCGTTAGCTCCTGGGTTGTAGCAGCTAGCAGAGAGATATTATGGGCCAGAGGTGTGTGTTTGGATGAGTCAGCAACAGCTTTGTTTAACTTTGTTAAAGGGCATGGCTAAGGTCTAATTGATTCATTTCACCCTCATCCTCCTCCTGTTGTGGGTCGAGGTCAACAGTCCTCTACAAAGCTTCGTACTGCGCCGCCGTATTTGCTAAGCCACGCCCACTTTTGAGTGATCCTATCAAACACTCTCATTAACTATACCCTGCCACACATATTCCATGTCATGGGAACATATGTCACCGTACAGACATCACTACTGTTTTGCTGTGACTTTAATACTGACTTTAAAGGCCAAATTTGTGACATCTCACATCTCAACCATCAAATCATAAAAGCTGGCATAGAAGCATAAAAGCCATATGGTATGCACTCAGGTTTTCAGGTTGTGCTCCAATGTGACACTGATAGGAGAGGTGCTGTACACTAATTGTAGATTTAGAATTCTAATGATTTAAAATCACTTTGTAAACTTGACAAGAGGGAGAAGGCTTCAGTGTGTTCATGTGTTTTGCCTGTGTTAAAACAGCTGCAAAAAACTGGCTCAGTGAAAATGAGAAGGGGGAGAAGAGGAGCAGAATTTAGTGGTGCTAGGACAATTCGTAGATGGGCTTTAAACACGAAACACAAAAATTTGTAACCACTCACATGACAACTGCAGGTCATGATGCATTTGGTGGTGATGATAAGGCAATGTAAAAAAGTTTCAAAAGTCTGGCCGGCCTGTGTACAGTTACAACTGAAGCCAGTTGTGGTACTATTTTCCTGGTCACAGACCTGTCTTTACCTACATGCATGCATGTTAAAAAATCTCAAAATGTCAAGATTTAAGACTTATCATAACTAAAAACAAGACACTTTTTATAACCTTACATTTTGAAAAAGGATTTTTCAGGTTCAGCAGGAACCATGAGCGTACAAAGGCCAGCAGCACCCTCTTCTTTGTGTGTTTATTATTTAGGTGTACATTTTCTACAAAGAAGTGTGTTGTCGTGTTATTGCTCATGCATGGTGACTGCCTGGTTGATAGAGTTTTGGTGCATGTGTCCAAACCTTGCATGTTGGTGCTTTCGATCATGCATGTGTCCAGGTCAGTCCAGTAGAGTCGATGGTCTACATAATCAATGGTCAGTCCGTTGGCCCGGCCCACTTTATCCACCAGGGTCGTGATGGTGCTGCCATCCATGTAGGCTCTGGCTATACGAGGTCGACCACCCCACTCTGTCCAGTACATGTAGCTGTGGAGACAAAACACTGTTTCTGCCTGGGACACACATGGGCAAGCTATCTGTCTCTGTATGTAACAAGAGTTATGGTGCTTTCAGGAAAATCATTTTTTTGGACTCTGACGTTTGTTTTGTTAAGGTCTACGAAAGAAGACAACTTTGTTTTTAATTTCTTTATTAATTTGTGAGCATGGGTATGTGATCATAAAATGACATCAGATGCCTCCAGGCAAGCGTGTGGACCGCTCTGGGCCATGACATCATCAAGACATCACCAAGTGGGTGACCTGTGTTTGTGACTTTGCCACGCTGGCACAGGTACTTAACGCAAACACACACACACATACAGACCCACACAGAGGCAGATCAGAGTGTCTGTGGGTGGTTTGGCCGGGGATGAACAGTGATAATGTTAGCCTTGTTATAAAACAGGTTTAATAGCATCATTCCTCCCTCAGCTGGAGGTTATGGGGAAAAAGAGGCGCGACACTGGCTGTACTTACATACCAACACAATGAGATCACTACACTCTCAATACCTCAGACAGAGTGAAAAGACATGTTACAGGAAGTCATTGGCACCAACTCATATCCTTGGAAGACGTGGACCTCCAGCATAAAACAGGTGTTTGACAGTGAATCACATCCACAAACTGTTCTTATCAGCTGTTCAGCTGTTTGCAGCCACAGTTTTGTTATGTCATATGGTGCTTCACACACCATGTTGGAAGTGTAACATTAAGAATTTAGCAAATTTGGCCAATATGTCTTTTATTATTACTAATATGTTTTTTAAAAGTTAAAAGTTCGGATTCTTACCCATTAGCTGGGTCCAGTGCTAGCGATCGTGGGTTGTCCAGTGAGCGCGGGTTGTCGAGATCCTTACAGACCAGAACCTGCCGGTACTGGCCGTCCAGCCGGGCAACCTCGATGCGGTTAGTGCCTGTATCGGCCCAGTAGATGTTACGACCCATCCAGTCAACTGCCATGCCTTCTGGGTAGTCCAGTCCAAACTCTATGACATGTTCTACTGAGCTGCCATTCATATAAGCTCTGCTGATTGTCTGAGAGAAAGAGAGAGGAGTGAGCGGAGAGTGAGTGAGAGGAAAACAACAACCTTTCAACAAGAGGAAACTCCAAATTAAGCACTACAAATCCCAACTTTATGGGTGGGAATCTTTGGAATCCAATGATTGGATTAGATTCAGGTTGAATACATAGAAAGGGGTGCATTATTTTCAGGCCCTTACTCCACTGAGAGCAATATGAAGCATAACTGGCAGTTAGGCTGGAGCGCTGGAGTTCAGTGCTCCACTCCACTAACATTAGCTTGTCTCTGGATGATGATCCCCAAAATACTTCACTTCTGTCATGCAAAGCTAATTATGAAGTAATTAAATCCAAAATGCACCAAAACACTTTTTTGAAGATGAACTACAACATAACTCTTGCGTTTGCGCACTGTACATAGCCCTTCGTCAACATAACTTTATTAACAACGTTAATGCGTTTGCATTTGTGAATTGATTCGGAATCACAGAGGGCAAGAATCGTGACCCCTACTTTCCTCACTATAGTTTAATTCAAAGTCATGAAATTACCAAAATCCTAAATAAGGAATAAATACACTGTCAAACTAAGGTCAGGTAAAATAAACAACAAACTGCCCACAACATGGATTCTAAATGAGTTATGTAGCATACATTTTTATAGAAACATACACATAAAACCCAACTCATTTTACATACAAAAATCAAATTGTGTTTATCTGACACAACTTAAATTCAACTCAAACTTCAGAAAATGTCTACATCTCAGCCCACCTTGGCCTGTATGTCTGTCCAGTATATTCTCCTTTCAGACACATCAAAGTCAAGAGCGGAGGCCTCTTTAACTCCTGTCAGAGGAATGGCCACGTCGTTGCTATTGGTACCCAAAGATATACTCCGGATGTTGTCCCTGAGGAAAAAATACAA
>NTHP01000429.1:231747-282474 GCA_003416845.1 Oplegnathus fasciatus | reverse complement strand
ACAAAAACAGCCACCATTCATTATTCTTTCAATTAATCAGTACAAAAGTGATGAGAATATAGACAAACGGAATTTCTGTGAATGTAATATTTGCTAAGTTGTGATTACTGCGCTTGGATATCTAATTACATTAGACACAAAATATTCTTGCACAAAAGCTGACTAACAGCAGAGCTTCAGTCTGCTATGGGAGCAGCTAATGACACTGAGCATGAAAGGCAGATAAAAAAAGAAAGTTAACTGGACTTGCTAGAGACCAAAAACTGTAACACAATGTCTACACAGGCTGTGTAGGGCGAGCAGCACATTAGCAGAGCAGCAGCAGCAGCTTTAGTCCTCCGTCTGTAGACTTGAAGAGTAAAATTATGCTTTGGGTCGCTTTAATGCATGAGCAAAATGCAAACTATGACGCTGCCTGAGTAGACAGATGTATTGTTTTAAAATAAAGGCATATCGGTTCCGTCAGACGTGCCTGAGATGAACAACTGAGAAATGTGTCTGAAATGCCTCCTGTCAGACTCAAAACACCCACTAGATGTCTCAGACTCAAGAACAAAACCAGACTTGAATAGTACAACCGTGCAAAGATGTAGGAGCTTCTCCGAGGAAGCAGGGGACGGAAGTCATTCAGGTGCTTTGTGTCCTTATCCTCATTCTTGTCATTTTGTTTTTTAATTATATTTCTTTAAATGTACAGTATATGGACAACATGAATGGAATATGTACTGGCAGCAGGTAACAGGAACAGTGGAATAGCGAGCAGGTCTTTTTAGCTCTATTGCAGGTTGACAGGTAGGCGTACCTGTTGGTGAAGAGCAGGAAGGCCTCAGGCACCACACAGGTCTGCAGGTCTGAGAGGAGCTCCATCCCCATTGGACAGGCACAGCTAACAGCCTGCCGACACCAGAAACACAGATGGCTGCATCCGCCGTTATCCACCGAACAGCCGTTTGTACCTGGACACAGATTTTAGGAGGGGAAGTTTTAACATTTATTTCACACTGCGTTTTACATCTTTTTCTTATTTTCATATTTGCTCTGCATGTTCTCCTGCTGTTAAGAAATCACCTGAAAACCGGTCCTCCTTACCGTGTGTCTCTGTCACTTTAGTAGCCTTCAGTCCCATCAAATCCGGCAACTGATCGATGATGATCTCTCGTACAGCTGTGGCTTTGTGGACCCTCTCAATGCTGCGTCTCTGCCAGTCAGTCCAGTAGATGAAATCACCCAGCAGAGTAAAACCAAAGATATGAGGTAGCTTGTCCTCCAGCAGAGTCTGTCTGTTACTGCCATCCACGTTGATCACCTGAGATGGGAACAGAAAGGGGAGACAGGGAAATGTTAGAGCTTTTCCAAGGCTAGAGTGCGCGTTAAAACTCATTCTTACTGCCTTACATTCTTCATGGTCAAAAAAAAGGCAGCTACGGTAGAATATAATAGTTCATAGTAAGATTTTACAACTGTATGGAGAATAAAAAATCAACCTGGAAAGGTTAACACTTTACTGTTGTGACAACTTCACTGAAGTGTCCTTGAGCAATACACAAAATCCACCAGCTCCATGGTTGCTATTCTGTAGCTGATCCTGACCTTTAACCTCCCAGGGGAGGGGTCCATTTCCATCCAGGGAGTAATAGAAGAGCATGTATGATACAGAGGTTGTGGGTAAAGAGGATGAGAAAGCGGGGGAAAGAGAAGAGAAGATCTGGAGGAAACAGGATGCTAACTGATGAGGCAAAGGGCAGAAAATGGGGATGTCCACAGGACGTTGTGTCAAAATGTGCCCAAAAATAACTGATAACTACAGAGCAGGACAAAATAATGGAAATACCAGCTAAAATGTGATTTTAAAGGGGAATTCCACCTATTTCAACATTAACAAATTTCTTTCTCTGCCATGTGATGCTTACTGTGATGTTTAACTGACGGGCTCGGCTGGATGAGATCACAAGAAGCCTGGTCTTTTTCAGTAGTGAATGTGAATGAAATCCATTCACCAATTTCACAACACAAGAAAATACAGTTACAACACAAAAGAAGTTCCCAGGGGACACATGGAGTATGGGTCACAATGCACACAGTGGAGCAGACCGAAATCACCGTTTTGGGCCATGAACCAGCTTGTGCCAGCCCCAGCAGGGCCCTGGATTCAGCAAAAACATGAAAGAAAATCAATATCAGCCGCAACCACTTGTTTACAGATGTCCTAACTGCTGTTTCTTTAGTGATGTACATCACTGTTCCAGTTTGTAAAATACAGAGGAAAGACAAGGAAGAGCCTTCTACTAAAGGTTAAAAATTCAGGTTATGGGAAGCCCCAGGTTAAGAGTTGTTTGCCCCTTATACAATGCAGCTGTCATTAACAGAGGGACAAATGCTAACTCCTTCCACAACCTCCTCAGCCATCATCTAAAGTTCAACCTCGTCATTAACATTGTCAGTAACAGATGGAGAAACAACATTTTGTCGGCCAGAAATTTCCATGATGACACACAGATTACAAAATCCCAGGAAAAACACAGTGAAACACACAACACTCATCCACACAAATGCACAACACACAATTTCTCTTAACCTGTCTCTCTATTTATGTGTGTGTGTGTGTGCATATTAGTCATAAGACATCTATTACTATTGAAAACGGATACAGACACCCCTGCCAACAAATCCCCCGCTGTGTGTGTGTGGTTGTGTGTGTGGTTGTGTGCATGTTTCTACGAGCGGTGAGTGAGAGCTGCAAATGACAAGGCTGCAATTACAACTTGTGTCCAGCCCTCCTCATGCCCGCCTGTGCTATTACTGGACTGGCGTTGCCTGAAATAGACACACGCTTTTATTTTAGACATACTACAGTCATCTGCAGCCTGCATGACTGAGTGTGTTTGTGTGTGTGTCTGTCACACGATGCCTGAAGTTCTTCAGTGTGCCATGCCAGAGATTTCACAAACGGGAGGAATTCTGTTGGACAGTTTGCGACACTATATGTGTACGACAAACAGATACATTCAAACTGAATGCTTGGAAATAGTTAGTAGTGCAGTGCAGTGTATAGCAAGCCTGCAGCTAGTGGGATCTGTTGGTTTGAGTGAGCCAGGATTAACATGCTAACAGGCTATCCTCCATATTAAATTATTCCCACACATGTCGATGTGATAATCACAGGCCAATTTATGAAATATAAAAGCTGTTCTCGTGTTTTTCTTTCTTACTGTGGTCTGGGTCATGCAGTATGAGTACTGGAGAGAATAAAGCCATGTTCAGACTGACGCTAACACTGCACAGAGGACTCTGGCATCTGGTCTAACTTGGTGGAGTAGATAACCAGGACTTCCTTGATGTTTGTAAGTAATTTTACTTTTGTTTTGAGAAGTATGGCTGTTCAGATAATATCACTATGTGAGAACAATCACCAGACTGTGACATTGTGATAATGAAACATTGTGAGTGTGGGGGTGTCTTTCAATATTTTTTCCAAGTTTCCATAATTTCTTAATCTTGCACTGTGGTTCCTGTTTCGAGACAAATATCACTGAACAACTTAATGAGTTCAGACCTGTGGCCTTCACTTCAATTGCTCTGAAATCAAAGAAAACCTTAATCCACCACAGTTCAATGCCAAGTTGTTCATCCTGAATACTATATACAAATGCAGGCTCGGCTTTACTTCTGTTTGGAAAAATCCCAAACATTTTGTTTTCTGATTTTAATTTTCATCCTCAGATTGTTTTATGAGTTTCTGATATTTGACTGACAGACAGGGTTCTTGTCAGTGGCTGTTTCTTAACAAAAAGTTACATGTACATGCTCTGATGTGTTTCACCTCTAATATTACAATCTTATTGAGAGTATGACTTCGATGTTGAAATATATATCATGAAATGGCAAATGTATGCAAAATTTCCTAAAGATAATCAAATGAATGTTTACGACAATGAAATGTGTTCCTTTGCTAAGCATTACGTCAGACAAAACGTTTCACACGTGTAAAACAAAATAACTTATTTTGTTCATCTTAAACAGGATTTTATAAAATGAAGATATATGGTGTCATCTCAATGTCACAAATATTATGCCATAAAATTACAATGTAAGATAATATTGGATTATAGTCCAGCCCTAATTACAGACCTTTTTTAAAATAAGAAAACAGTTCCAATGTTGTTGTAATTAAGAAGTGTTTGTGCATTGACATAGTAATACTAAAGAAGAAGAAAAGGAAGAGAGAAGAAGAAAGGAACAAGTGAGCATACCAAGACGAGAAGTTTAAGAGGAGAGCAGGGGACTAGAGACAAAAAAGGAGAGAGTAACACATACAAACACTCCTCTGTCCACACACACACACACACACACACACACACAGGAAATGGTCAATTGGGGGTTGAAACTGAGTCTCCACTTTGAGGAAACTGCTATGGAACTACTAAGAATGAGTTTGATAACAGCTGGAACCACTCCAGTGACAATGGATTTCACACTGGCTCCACAAAACGTGCCACATATTTTGATTTAATTTTGTTATCAAATATAACTCTGCAGCTCACATTCTTGTGTTGCTATGAGCCAGAAGATAATATCTACAACAAAAAATGCGGAATAAGAATTAGTGTATCTGTTTAGTGAAATATCCATTCAGAGGGTGGGGGTGAGGGGTGAGCAAACAGAAAAAATACTCTTTGATGGGCCTCTGATCCAAGGGAGGTTCCTGACCCTTCCACAAAAAACCTATTCATTTATCACTGTGACACAATTAGACATGGCCATCCCAGTGAAAAGATGGCAAAGAGACTCCCTTCCCCTGCCCTCTCCTCCTCTCTTGCTTGCTCTTTCTCTCCACTGGCCTTTTCAGGAAGAATTATGCACTGAGAGTGTGATTGTTTTCTCCCGTCTTTTTTCATTTTGGGTGTGAGAACGTCTCATTTCTTGATGGACACGGGGAAAGAGGGACAAAAAGACAGAAAGAGAGCAAACAGAAAATTAACAAAGGTCTCACGCAGGGAGAAGTCAGACCGTCGCTGGACAGTTCGCATACACTCACACTCATGGATATTCTCTGATAAATATAATGAAACACACAGGATGCATGGAATCACATGGAAAACAGGAGGGTCGGGCAGCGTTTCACCCAGAACCCTAGAATCTTGCACCAACCAGGGATTAACTGAAATCTGTGACTACTTGCGTGTCCATATATAACTCCACTCTGCTTCAGCTCATTCACTATTATTTCCATTCTACAGCACAGGAGCACTTGACTCTGATGCAGTGTTGGAACAACAGATTATTTCCATTATCCACGGATCTGCTGACTACTTTTAAGATTCGTTGATGACTTGC
This sequence comes from Oplegnathus fasciatus, assembly GCA_003416845.1. Taxonomy (NCBI): domain Eukaryota; kingdom Metazoa; phylum Chordata; class Actinopteri; order Centrarchiformes; family Oplegnathidae; genus Oplegnathus; species Oplegnathus fasciatus. The sequence continues at coordinate 277,140 of NTHP01000429.1, read as the reverse complement.
TTAGTCTACAAAATATGAGGAAATGGTAAAAAAAATGGCCATTATCATTTCCTTGGTCCCAAAGTGAGGTTTTGTTCGACCAACAGTCCAAAATCCAAAGATATTCAGTTTACAAGGATATAAAACAGATAAAAGCAGCAAATCTTCACACAAGAGAAGCTGCAACCAGATAATGTTTTGTTTTTTAGGTATGTAAAAGATTAACCAATTACCAAAATTGTTGTTTATTAATCAGCATATCAAGGTTCATTATTGACATTTTACAACACAGGGTTGAACAATGAAATGAAAGTTGTAACCCCTTCATACTACAGTATGAACTACTACAGTTACTGATATACAGTACGTATACTGTATACCTATACACATATAGACCCAGAAAGTATGTATAGTATGTGCAATGTCAGTGTCATATATTTATGATGGAGTGCGGAGGATGAATTGAGGAGTCTCACAGCCCGAGGAAAGAAGCTGCTCTGGAGTCTGGTGGTACGACAGCGGATACTTCTGTGTCACTTGCCAGATGACAGCAGGGTGAACAGGCTGTTGCTGGGGTGGGTATCTTTTAGTATCCTTTGGGCTCTATACAGGCACCTCACCTCACCGATACCACTGATGCTCGGTTGATGGGTACTAATGATGTTCTGGGACGTTGCAGAGACCTCCTGTCCCGGGCCGTGCTCAAACCAGTCAGGGTGCTTTCTATTGCTCCTCTGTAAAAGTTGACGAGAACTTGGCATGAGAATTTTTCCTTTGTAAGTTTCCTTAAGGAATACAGCAGTTTCTGAGTTTTCTTAACCAGAGTGGAGATGTGAGATGACCATGACAGGTTCTTTATGATGCTGATTCCCAGGAACCTGAAACTGTTTCCCTGCTCCACCTCAGCTCCACTGATGTAGACAGAGGTGTGCGTCTTCTCCTCCTTTTTTCTAAAATCAGTGATCAGCTCCTTGGTTTTGCTGATGTTGAGCAGTAGATTGTTCTCTGTGCACCACTCTGCAAGATTGTTAAATTCCTTACAATATGAGGTCTCATCATCGTTTTAAATGATGCCAGTGATGTTGGTGTTGTCCGCAAACTCCACAACAGAGTTCTCTCCATGTCAGGGATTGCAGTCATGTGTGTACAGTGTGAGTAGGAGGGGGCTGAGCACACAGCCCTGGGGGGCTCCGGTGTTCAACATGGAGGAGTGATCAGTTTGTGAGGAAGTCCAATATCCAGTTGCAGAGTGTCAAGCCCAGAGTGCTAAGTTTGCTAATCAGTTTCATGGGGGAGGTTGTGTTGAATGCTGAGCTGAAATTAACACACAACATTCTGATGTAGGTGTAGTTATTTTCAAGGTGTGTGAAGACTGAGTAGCTGGCAGTGGAGATGGCATCCTCTGTGGATCTGTTGGTTCTGAAAGCAAACTGGTGAGGGTCCAGGCTGGCTGGGATGTTGTTTTTGATGTACTTCATCAGAATGGGGGTGAGTGCCACAGGGCGGTAGTTGTAGACTCGTCACTGCATACTTTTTGGGTACAGGGACGATGGTGGCTGTCTTGAAGCAGGTGGGAACACTCTCCTGTCACAGTGAGATGTTACAAATGTCAGTGATGACATCAACTAGCTGGTTGGCACATGTTCTTAGTACACAACCAGGGATGTTATCAGACCCAGCAGCTTTACTCATATTCACTCTCAGCAGGGTTCTTCTTACATCCGCTGTGGACACTGACAGTGGCCAGTCCTCTGGAGGTGGAGTAGACTTGACAGCTGATTCTTTGTTGAGGAGATCAAAGCGAGCAAATTTCTTTCAGTCAACTTATATATTAACTACTACATCATTCTGTAACTAAACATTCAGAAAATTACTTGCTCTTATTTTTACCTAAAGGCAATAATGTAACAAGTATCGTTTGAAAGTCTTTTTCCTTATTGAATTAATATATTTTTAGATTTTCCCACCAGGGTTCCCATGGGAACAAGAAGTCTAATGTTGCCATGGAGATAATGACCACCGTTTGCTTAGCCCCGTTTTTCAGCCTTAATTTCTTTTGTTTGACAGAATAATCTTAACTCAAGGCCCACTTACTGGCTTTTTCCAGAGCTCTGTTGTATTTCTCAACATGGCTGCACCATGAAAAGGTATGCTAAAGGTATAGCCAATAGCAGTTCTTGTTTCTACTGTAACTGTGGAAACAGACAGCTTTCACTGGATTACTTTGATACTGAAGAAAATGTCTGAACATTATTATCATGAGACAAGATCTGAAGGCATAAGGAGTTTACTTATACTTAAATATTTTTTCAAAAATTTTACTTTGCTACATTTCAAATGCCATCTGTTACAGAATAAGAACAAAAGTCCTCTGGAACAGGCATGATATATTGTGTGAGAATGGAGCTAAAGAAACCAGCAGCTGCAGCAGAGAAGAAGCTGCTGATGTGTCGGTCCGGAGAGGTGACACTCCACACTCAGCTGACACTCATCATTATGGGTTATGGTTAAGGTTAGCATTATTGTACCTCAGCATAGGTAAAAATGGTAAAAAAATAAAATTAAAAAAAAGGTTGCATCTACCTTCATTAATTTCTTAGGAATGTGCAACCTGAGTCTAACCAATGTTTGACAGACGATACACTCAAGTCATCCAAGAAGAAAACTGGTTGGTAGCAGTCACCACTGAGTTCCTGAGTCTGCCAGACACCTTTAAATGTAAAAGTAGCTATAATTTCTGAGCTCTTTTCCATTTTTAAAACAGAAAGCCCTGTCCTGTTTATAGGTAAGAACCCAGACATAATATTTTATGTTGTTTGTGCTTGCTAATACTCCTTCTTAACAGAACTTGTTATGTTCCCTGGTCTCCTGATTAGGAACTATACATCATGTCATCTTTAAAGAGTAACTTAACACTAAATCCACTTAGAGTTAGTAAATTACATGTGCAGTCACTTTATTACATGTATTGATCCTGGTACCATTCTATAGTCTTCATTGCAACATACGTTAATAACAGTAGTCAGCAATTTTGTCCACTTGATGCCCAAAAAATCTGTGAAAAATCTATGATGCTCCCTGGGAACAGAAGAACCATTTTACTATTCAAGGGCCTCTGATTTGGTAACCAGAAGTTCAAGCATGATCCTGGTATAACTAGTAGTACAATAACATTTGGTTCCATTATTACTGTCTGCTGCCTTGTATTTATTAAGGGATTAAAACTTCGTATTCAGTTATTTTCGGGTCCATTTATACATGCTCAATAATGCCACAACAGCAAATGCTATGAGAAAAGCTATAGTGTGGCCACTTACATGACTACATGTAGACAAGTGAAAGTGAAAAGTAATAGTTATCAAAATGTAGTAAATGTTGTTTAAATGAATAGGTAGTACATGAATAAGATACACATTTCTTATATATTTTTAAAAAATACTTTTGTTGTGAGTAATAACATTTATTTTAAGTAGCTTGTATAGAAAATGAGTTGACTTGACCATCTATTGTGTGTCTCATCCACATGGGACACTGTAGAAACAAACTACACACAGCTGTGGGCTAGTAGCTGCTTGCTCACCACAACAGTGCTTCCATCAGACCACAATATTACCATTCTAATTGCATACATAAGATCAGCCACAACACACACACACACACAGATGTGGGCCAAAGGCTGAGCTCCCAGAGGAAATGAGACATGCAGCTACTGTCACTTTGTGGTAACAGGGATGGAGGAGCACATACAGCAGAGACAGAGAGAGGGACACAGAATGGAAGAAACAGAGAGGAGAGAGAGCTGGCAGGACACTGTGGAAACTCTGAACAACAACAGGTGTTTCTGTTATTTCTCTAACCTGAGAGCTAGTCACACAGTAAGCTCAATCAGGATTTATGGAGACATGTCAAAGCAGTGTCAATCAGTCATCATGTCACGACCAGGAAAAACTCCAAACCTCTGAACTTTCAGGTTGATGATGATGGTATTTGGTATAGGACAGTATATGACATGATTATAATGGAGTATGGTGTCTGATACTATACTACACTATACTATATACTATACTATACTGTTCAATATATGATCAAGTATGTCATGTTCAGGGGGTGGACACTATCTGACACTGTATCATGTAGTGTACTCCAGTACAAAACCCTTCAATTAATACTATATCTGTGAAGCTGTGATGTTACAGTTTTGTTGACAATATGTCAGAGAGGTGTTGACTCAGTACTGTGATACTTGCGTTGTATGCAGGCCCCACGAGCAACACAACGGACAGTACGAACAGTCTTGCCTTTGAATTTCACCCTGCCAGTTGTTGTTGTGTTTAGCAGTAACATCCAGCCTGTTTAAATGTTGTCAGGATACTTTCTATGTCAGTGCTGTAGTATGTTATATGTGTGTCATATAGCATACTGTACTACTACAAGCCATAAGGTTATCATAAAATAATGTATGACACGGAGACTAGTAACCACCTGACAAGAAGACTGGTGCATATGCATATGAACCTGCAACCGTACAGGTTCAAGTGGATTATTTTTTTCCAGGATTTTGGGCACTGGGATTTTTCACAGTTTTTCAATGGAAAATAGACCTAAGATGATCCGACCCACATGATCATGATCAGGGCCAATTAAGACATTTTTTGGTAAAGAATGAAGCCTTGGAGGTGTCAAAAAAAAAAAACTTTGTTGGCATTTAGTATTTAGAATTTGTGATTGATTTCTTGATTAGCATAACATATTGCCTTCACTAGTCTGGTCTTGCATGTACCCTTCACGTTCTCACTATGGGTCACTTGGATACGGTTTCATTTTGATCTTAGACTAAGATATGCGGACACACTTAAGGTTTTGGCTGCTAAACACAATGTTGTGTTATCTTCGAGATCCCTTAAACACATTTTACAGGATAACAGACTGTTTTCCAATGTCATCCAGTACATAAAAACTGCGCCAAAGGCATTTGCTGGCCTCTTCAAGAGATTATATCAAAATTGAGAGCATGAATTAGTTTTATTTTCTCCATGACACCTCCCAGGCTCTGTAGTAAAGGCTGACTGATTACTATTTTCTTCTAAACCATTGTGCTCCAGGTATGTGACCTGTAAAAACACTGCACTGTGGCACGTTAAAATACTTGAACCACATCATTGCATGCATGAGAACAAATAAATAGAAGCTAACAGTTTAACAAAGCGTGAGTGTTCACACTGACAGGAGTTTTAAAAAGTGGTCATTTTGAGTCTATCTTGGCCCATGCCTCTTACGTGCTGCTGCTGATTGAAAACTACAATCGAGCTTTGTTTTTTGTTCATGCTGCAAATGAGGAGAAGCTGTCCAAATCCTGTCCAAACCTTCCTACCACAGGAAAGCTCCACATTGACACTTCTCTGTCCATAGATGTTACACAAAACACTGTACAAAATATCACAGAAAACCAGGAAAGCTGTAATGCAGAGCTTGGTGGGGGTCAAACATATCAAAATCACTTCATTAATTAAAATATAGCCCTACTTTAGGTTTACATGTGCACTGTATTATGTAGAAAAACATGTTGGAAAAATGGGATTCAGCATTGGCAGATACTCAATATTAAAAGTCTCAGAACCGGTTCAGGGCCAAGAAAAACTCAATTAAGTTCAACCTTGGAATGAACATATTGTACCCAGATGTACTGTATATGAAAATAATGCACACACACGGTATAAACATGCCATATATACTGTATATTACTATGCCAACAACCCACATAGCATATAGCAATACAGTGAACTAGAGCTAAGCTCTGTTTCACTTACAATAGCAGGACTGGTATTAGCTTCATATATTCATCAAGAATGTCCAGTTGGTTGGTCAAACCAGTGAACAGACAACTTAGTTTGCTTGCCGTCTGTCAGGGAGTTGGAGCTTATATGTATGTGTTTGCCTGTCCTTGGCTGCCTGCTCCATTATTACTACTGACAGTGTTTTTAAAGAGAGGCTCCACTGTTTCACAAAGCCGTCTCAAATCGTCTTTCACGGCCCTCATGGGGGATAAAGCATCAGGGCAGCACTGAGCCACTCAGAGGCCAATGTCCACACAAAACTTCATTTCAATCTTTTATCTAATTGATCCATTCTGCTATAGATCATTTGCCAGGCAGCTATCAAAGACAGAGCAGACCTGAGCTAAACCACTGATCTTCATTGTTGTTTCAGGACAACCACTGAAAGAAAAAAGTTTGTCGTGTCAACATCTATATGTTACATTTATAGATAAAGTGAGAAGTTTTGCTTCATGCCTTTCTCCTGTTTACATGTTCTAATGTTATTCTGCACACCACATGTCCTGATGCAGCTCAAGGTGATGTCTTCAACACAAGCAAACACACAAACATGCTCCAAATACACAAACATGCTCCAAATACACAAACATGCTCCAAATAGCAGATGATTTAAACAACTAAACGATGAAAGTTTAATTCAGTTTTAACATTCTGACTGTATGATTTGGACAGTATTGCAGATACCTTGCTTACACCTCGTGTATAGTAAGTGTACAGGCTAACATAGCCTGTTTCATACTAAGTCATGGAGTAAGTAAGTCATGAGCCACAACCAGTCTCGCATGTCCACATGTGCAGATCAGTTTTCAGTGTCCCCTGGAAACTTTGTTTTGTAACTTAGTTCCATTGTTTCTCTGTTTCTGTATCTGCTTGTGTTTTCTCAGTGGACTGAGCTCTTTGTCAGTGAGCAGCAGACTTAACCATTTTCTAAAATAAGAAAAAAACATTTGCTTACATATTTTTACTTTATTTATTCATTTTTTTAATTCTTGAATAAATCTGACCTATATGTGTTTGTATTGTGGGAGGAAACCGGAGCACCCAGAGTAAACCTATTCAGGCAGGGAACAGGAAGCAGCTCAAGGTCTGGATTCCTGTGAGGCTGCAGTGCTAACTACTGAGCCAACCTGCTGTTACATGCTGTCGATCTTCGTGTAGGGGTTGCTTTCTAGGTAGAAAATAGGCAGAGTTTTATGAGCTTGTCTCTGCTTCTCCTGTTTGACCAACTGGGACAACCATCCACAAAGGTAGGGTAACGTCCACCCCCCTGATGGTGACTGCTTCTATCCAGCTTCTCTATGTTGAACATGTCGGGGGGGTTCATCTTGAGATTCAGGGACTGGATTTCAGATTGGAGGGCCTCGTTCTCTCTGGTCTTCAGCTGGAGCAGAGCTTGGAGAGCGTCTACCTGATCGCAGAGCTCGTCCTCACTCTGAGCGGTCAGCAGTAGCTGCGGAATAAATGAGCTTTTTTCAACCCAAAGGTTTCTGCTCATCTCCAGGTTCTGACCAAGCAGAGCAGCGTTCTCTTGGCTCACGACTTCTTTCTGAACCATGACAGTCTCACACTTTTCCGCCGTCATGGAGCTTCTGCTTCAGGTGGATCATTTTGTCCAACTCTTCTCACAGTTTTTGTACCAGCTCTTTATGAAGAAGTCTTTTCTGCTCCATCTCTGAGGCCTTCAGCTGCTCCTGCACCCGCAGACATTTTTCTTCTCTGAGGTTTTTTCTTAGCTTCTGATTTTCTCGCTGCAGCGCATTATGTTTGCCTCATGGCCTCCATCTCAACCTTTACTGCGTTGTAGTTTTCTGTCAAGGGTTTGAGTTCTGTGGCAAACTCTTGAACTGCAGCATCGTAGAGCCTTTTTTTAAGCTCGATGGTTTCTTCGTACCCTTCAGCGACACCTCCTCCTGCTCCTTAATTTTCTGACGCAGAGCAGCATTTTCTAGCTTCAAGGCATCTTACTGCTTTTTCTCTGTCGAACACAATTTGTCAGAGTGCAGGACTTTATATTTTAGGATCTCAGCTTCATTCTCATGGTGCTGCTGTTTTGGGTGGATCAATCTGTCACACTCTTCTCTTCTGTTATGCATCAGCTCCTTTTGCAGGTGAACTTCCTCCTCTGTGACACTGACATGTAGTGCGTCTTCTTCTTTGAGCTTTTGTAGAAGATGTTCTCTGAGCTCCTTGATTTCTAGTTGCGAAGGATCATTTTTTGGCCCATGGCCTCTTTCTCCGTGTTATATGCTTCACCCAGGGCTTTGAGCTGCTCATCTTTAGCACTGACTCTTTTTTCAAGGAAGATGATTTCCTCTTTGAGTTTCAGCTCCTGCTGTCTCCATCTCAGCAGCCCCTACCTGTTCCTGGACACAGAAGTTTTGTTCACTTTGGAGCTTTGTGTTGAGCTCCTGAATGTTTTGTCTCAGGGCTTCAGCCTGTTGTGTTACGGCCTCTTGTTCTTCCTTTATTTCATTATATTTTAGCTCAAAAACTTTAAATGCTTTCACAGTTTCTTTAAGCTCATGAATTTTTTGCTGATGGGAAGAAATCTGTCGTCTCATGGCCTCTTCTTCCTTCAGTACATTAAACTTGTTGTTCAGTGCATTTCCATCTAGCAGCTTTGTGTTGAGCACCTGGATCTGATCTTTCAGGGCTTCAATTTGTCGAGTCATGGCCTCCCCATCTGTCTTGTTTTCCTTATTCTGGTTCTCTATTTGTTGGAGTAGGGTCTGGTTCTCCTCCCAGTACCACACCTGGCTGGTCTGGTTTTGGGGGCCTTCGATGTGTCCATGTAGGACCTGGTTTGCATGGTGCAGGACCTCATTGTCTCGTTGGAGGACACCAACATTCTGGTGCTCCTGATGACTCATCTGTGCCATCTGAACACCTGTCAGTCACCTGCTGGATGTGCCAGCATGCCAGCTGGGATCGGCTGCAGCCCCCCGCAACCCTCTAAGAATAAGCGCTATAGATAATGGATTGATGATTAATATCGTCTAAAGCTAACCTTCCTGAATAAATAACGGTTAATTAGTCATATTGATTATGTGATTACTAACAATGAAGAGTTAATATTACTCACTTTTTATAAGTAATTAGTTGTGTAATGTACTGAGAAATGTTAGGTAGACTTTACCAAATTTCTTTTAGTCTGTCATAGTTGTTAAATTTAGGTACTCTTTACTTAAAACACGGGGTGTAATCTACCCAAACAAATTGAGTGCAAACTGTTACCTAACATTTATTGAGTAGATTCTATAGGTTGTTTTTTACAGCCTATAGAGACACCAGGTTGCAATCTGATGTCTCAGAGAAATGTCATTTATTTAATACACACAATCTTTAATTGCTAGCAGTTCACATTTGTTAGTATTTGGGTGTAAGCCAGATGCTTTGGAGAAAGAATCAATAACATTACTCTCTATGGGAAGTTGAAGTGTATTATTTAGAAACAGAGTGTCTGAAACAATGACTCACAAACCAAAAATAAGAAATGCAAACTAAAAGACAGCAAATACAATCACGCTGTAATTTTAGCAAATCACATTTTTAAATTGGTGAAGGTGTTTTCTTCATTTGATTGTGTTTGGCCTATCTGCATGTGTTTTCTTTAGCTGCAGTGCATTGAGCCCTCAAGGCCTCAGAATAGTCCTGCATTCCATCATCATGCAGAGAAACGGCTCCTGTATGTGTTATATTGTTACATATTATATTAATGGATTATCATTATTGATGCATTAAGTGCAATTTACTGTTGTGGTTGGCAAGGGTGGAGCTAATTTTACCCATTTTATGCTGTATACTGTTGCTGCAGTTTAATCTATAACAATGCATCATATAAATGTTTATCAAGAATTACTTTATGTGTAAAATCTTACTGTCAGATAAGTGTAATGGAGTAAAAAGCACAATATTACCCTTGGAAAAGTAGAAAGTACTATAAAATGGAAATACAAGTGCCTCAAAACTGTATTTAAATACAGAACTTGAGTAAATGTACTTGGTTACATTCTACCACTGACATTAACACATACACTCCCCTCCAAAAGTATTGGAACAGTGAGGCCAATTCCTGTATTTTTGCTGTAGACTGAAAACATTTGGGTTTGACATCAAAAGATGAATATGAGACAAGAGATCAACATTTCAGCTTTTATTTCCAGGTATTTACATCTGGATCTGATACACAACTTAGAAGATAGCATTATTTGTAACGGAANTGGAAAGGCTAAAGTTTGGAGAAAGAAAGGATCTGCTCATGATCCCAAACATACAAGCTCATCTGTGAAACACAGTGGAGGTAATGTCATGGCTTGGGCTTGCATGGCTTCTTCTGGGACGGGCTCATTAATCTTCATTGATGATGTAACACATGATGGCAGCAGCAAAATGAACTCAGAAGTCTACAGAAACATTTTGTCTGCCAATTTAAAGAAAGATGCAACCAAACTGATTGGGAGATCCTTCATCGTGCAGCAAGATAATGACCCAAAACACACTGCCAAAACAACAAAGGAGTTCATCAGGAGCAAGAAGTGGAAGGTTTTAGACTGGCCAAGTCAATCTCCAGACTTTAACCCTATAGAGCATGCATTTTACCTGCTAAAGAGGAGACTGAAGGGAGTAACCCCCCAAAACAAACAATAGCTGAAAGAGGCTGCGGTGAAAGCCTGGAAAAGCATCACAAAAGAAGAATGCAAAAGTTTGGTGATGTCAGTGGGTCACAGGCTTGATGCAGTTATTGCTAGCAAAGGATTTGCAACTAAATATTAAGTATTATTCACTTTAATCTATTTTAAGTCTATCTGTTCCAATACTTTTGCTCACCTAAAAATTTGGTCTTCCGTTACAAATAATGCTATCTTCTAAGTTGTGTATCAGATCCAGATGTAAATACCTGGAAATAAAAGCTGAAATGTTGATCTCTTGTCTCATATTCATCTTTTGATGTCAAACCCAAATGTTTTCAGTCTACAGCAAAAATACAGGAATTGGCCTCACTGTTCCAATACTTTTGGAGGGGAGTGTAGGTCTCAGTTGGTGTTGTAGAGACTTAGCCCATTTACAGAAACAAGACACAGGCAAGAAGACTAGCTAGACTATTGAAACAAGGTGCAGGGCCTTCAGCAGGGGAAATTCCACCATATACACCTCCCTGCTCTTTGAGTCCCCCCCCCCACACACACACAAGCAGTTACCATATGGCTCTGCAGTGTGATTGAATGGCGCTACGCATAGTCAACCAGCATAATCACAAAAAAGCAGCCGTTTTGTGTGTTTGCAGAGAAAGCAACACATCAGTCAAAGCAGCTAACACTCTCCCTCTCTCTCTCTCTCTCTCTCACACACACACACACACACACACACACACATATACTCCTTTTCAAAAGGAGGGGGCCTGCGCGGTAACTTCAGAGGGTTTTTTTTTTCTTTCCACAAATGAGGGGGTGGGGTGGGAGGTTGCCGAGGGGGAGTCAGATTTCTTTAAAAAAAAACTTGAAAACACAGAGCGCGAGAGAGAGAGAGAGAGAGAGAGAGAGAGAGAGAGAGAGAGCATTCCTCCAGTGTTCTTGGACAAAGTCTTCAGCCTGCCTTAGTCATTTATCATTCTCTCTCCTCTCTTTCAAAAGGTAAAATGCTCCGCGCTGTTCAGTTTTCAGCTGTTCGGCAGGCATGCTTCACACACACACAAACACAGACACACATACACACCACATTGTGTGAAGTACAGGTACAATCCAAATATCCAAGTATAATACACACCATGTACAAAATGAATTGATTAATTGTTTGAATCATTGCAGCTAAAAGAGTTGGAGTGTAAAATCAATGTGAAATAGTACTTTTATTTCAAACACTTGTCCATGTGACTTTTTATTCTTTTAGCTGTTATTACACCCAGCTCTGTTTTGTCTTTGTTCTCCAACACAAACCCTAACTTTATGGACAGATTTGTAAATACTCCCATTTCGGGTTGACACCAATTTACAGATGGGACTGATTTTTCCAAACACGTTGTTAGCAGGGTACTTATCTAATACGGAATAAGCAACACGTATATCAAAATCATGCTGCTTGTAAACTATTCAGAAGATATTATTAACAAAAAACACAAAAAATATTATTTCTGTTCATTAATATTTTACAATAATGTAAAGATAATGAAAATGTTTCATTAAACCTGCAGTGTGGAACTTCTGACTCCCCCTTCTGGCAGTGAGAGTAATTACACAAACACTGTCGTCCGTGCTTATGGCGTATGCCTCCGTACATAACACTCATAGCCCCAGAAAGCCCCGGTCTCCTGTTCAGAAATAGTTACAAAAATACAAATTTCCACAGTTCCAAGACAATAATCCAGTATTTAGGTAGAGTAAATGTAATAGCTACATAGCCTACTCTAAATATTTTATAAATACCAAACTGTCCAAGAGCAGTGACAGACCCTCAGTCCCTTCTGTTCTTTCAGAGGTCTCCAACTAGGAAAAGCTACACCAATGGTTATCTGTGTTTGCCCTCAATGACGAGCGCTTTCTTTTTTTGACTGTAATCTTTCCTCTGAATGCCTACTTTCTTTTTTATCGGGAGCATAAGAAACTTTTCTTGGACACTTCTTCTCTGCCATACTCCTAGTTGTTGTAGTCTACTCCGTCGCTACTGTTGCTCCCCCCTTCAGCTCTGGTGAACCAATCAATGCTGGTTAAGGTAAAACGCATCACTACCGGTGCACCAGTGCAGGAATGTCGCCACAGACACCAGACCGTATACTGCGAAATACAGAGAGATTTACCTGGTGGTGATATGCTTAATCAGCATTGTGTGAGCTCGTTTGGCAAGGGCTTGAATGTAACGGATGTTCATTTATATGTAAAAGTCCCACACTCCAGCTTTCGTGGGAGTACCTCACCTTGAGCACCTCTGTTTCTGGCAAAACCACTAACTTTCAGAGCATTCATCGTAGCTTTTGGAAGCCGTGGCACCTCTTTCCTTTTCTCCAGCCATGGCCTCAGCAGCTGAAGCCCAACGTTTTCCAGGAAAGTGCAATGCCTGTGAGATCTTCTGGCTTCCCAAGTTGCAAATTTGGCCAGGAAAACCACTTGCGCATTTATAGCATCAAGGTTGAGGCAGTTGAAGTAATAAGTCAGGGGCCAGCGCTGTGTACAGCAGAGAGGCAGCGTACAGCATCTCTGCTGTGCACTGTAGTTGTGACACAGCTGGTCCATGCGGTCCACAGTACCCTTTGTCTTGTTATAGTCTATGATCATCATCAGGCTTTCCAGATCTCTCATCAACCTCCTTCTTGACATGCATGCTGGACAGCAGAATGACCATTTTCCCTTCTTTGGGACGTAAGACACCATTGGGGCGGCAGTAGCTTAGTCTGAGTGTGGACTGATGGAGAGGTGCCAGTTCACCTCCTGGGCACTGTAAATGTGTCCTTGAGCAAGGCACTGATCCCCTAACTGCTTGGGGCACTGTTCTATCTGGGCTTAATAAAGTAGGTCTTCTTCTTCTATTGTTTCTTCTATTAACATTTATGCCTGAGTTGTGTAACGGCCCCGCCAATATCTTTCATCAACATTCAACAACATTTAACAATCAACATTCTGTGCCATTCCGACGCACTGTTGTCCACCTTCATGTGGCAAACCACTGAATGTGTACACCTTTGCAAAATCACACATCAGAAACTGTTTCATCCCATATTTGTCTGGTTTACTGTGCATATATTGCCAAAACCTGCAGAGTCATCTGAACGGGATGAGCTGTTCATCAGTGGTCACATATTTACCAATCACATCATTTTTTTCTACAGTTTTCAATGAACACATTTCACAGATGTTGAAATGAGGCAAATTTGTTATTTTCCACTCTGGTCTGACATGTGTCCCGGTCATCAAATCTTAGGAATTCCATAATTTGCTCAAACCAGTTTATGCTGAATGCAGCTTTGAAGATCTCCCACTGTGACTGTTGGAGTGATTTTATGAACTCTGCTGTGTAAGGTATACACCCCATAGATACAGGACTCCCAGGACAGCTTTCACTTTAAGGCTGACAAAACTGATGACAAAACTACAGGAATAAGAATTATCCTTTGAAGAGCAACTTGCATGAAGGAGACCCCAGTGAATCAATGTGTAGGAAAATTATGTAGAAACTAGATTTTCATAAAAATACACACATACTATACACACTACAGTAACTTCTGGAGCGTTTTTGTGACAGAGTTCGAAAAAGACAAATTGGACGTTACGTAACAAAGCTAGCCAAGCCAAGCTAGCTCCATCTTTATCTTTATCATTTATCACCAAGAAGTCTGGATCCCCCTGCTCGTTTTGACACTGAAGAGGTTGTAAAAGTATATTCATACGCATATGACAGACCACAGCCTTATAATTATGAGTGTGCTAGGTGTCCAAGAGGCCAGGAACAGACCAGGATTAGAGGACATAACGGCCAGAGGAGAGAAATTTAGTTATCTAATACTAGCAGGAGTAAGTGCAACATAAAACTACCGGGAAAAGTCACTAAATTACAACGGCTCAGACTCACTACCAGGGGTGTATTTGTTTACCTGTTGAGTTCAAATATCAACAAGCTTTCTCCAGAATCATAGACTACACCTTTAAGTATAAACTTAGTAAAAAATGAAACCTGCAGTTTGCTCTTAACTCAATTTCCAGTGAATAAACTGTTCTGTCATGGAGGTGTAAATTTGGCAAATGGGACATGGCATCTTATAGTGGGCATTCAGCCTAAACCTTCATGCGTGTGTGTAATAACAAACACTAAACAAAATCAGACTGCAAACACACACACGAGAGAGATGCAGGCAGATGCACAAAGGGAATGTCTTCACACCCAGCAGCAATTTCTTTTCAACAGGATAAAAACAAGGCTGAAACACGAGAAAAAAAGCCCTTTGAGGTGGGTCCTTTCACCCTGACAGAGAGAGCGAGAGAGAGAGAGAAAGAGAGAGAGAGAGAGAGAGAAAGAGAGACAGAGCAGCCGACCCTTTTCAATTGGTAAGCATTCAGCCAGAAAGCTCAGGCATTCACTATTTTGTTCTCGTCTTCTCTCTTCCTCTCTCCGCTGCTATGAAAATACGTTAACGCATCCAATTCTGCCGACACTACAACAACCACCAAACCACAGTGACGACAACAATAACCAGACGAAATAGAGACAAATGCTGAAGAGCAAGAAATGGAAAGAAAAAGAATACCGATCAAAGAGTAGTCACAAGCTGAGAGCGGAAAAAATAAAAACACAGGGAAGAAAAAAGCAGAAGAGGGAGTGTCTGCTTTAAATAAGCTATAGAAGTGTTGGGGAGAAGGGAGAGGGGCGAGGGCAATAAGGACAACAACCACCCCCCAGCCCTGCCCCACTTCATTGTCCTCTGCGTCTAAGACTAGGGTGTGGAGACCTCCTGGGCTCCAAATCAGACAAGTTAATGTGACTGTTACTGCTGGTTTCTGAGGCCAGAAACTTTCTTAGCACTTTGCCTGAATCTTCTGTCACCTGCATTACTGATGTCAAGCCAGTTACGCCCTGTGATGTTTAAAACCTAATTCTGACTACTTGACTTTTGCCACAGTTTGCGTCCCACAGGCAAATGTTTGAGATCTGAGGCCAAAACACTCGAATCAGAACGGAATCTGCACTTGTGCCCATCATTATGGTCGTCTAGTTAGAGTCTTAAGCTTGTTGTGAGCTGGTTTCAAACATTTTTGATTTTATCAGCCAAAAACTAGATGCACTTGCAGTTAGAGCACCTTTGAGATGAGTCTGAGACATGGGATGAAAGGCAGGGACAGAGGGAGTGCAAGTCAGCTGAAGAGTCAGTCACACCGGACGACAGTAGAGGAGGTTGTACCAGCGTCTGGTTCAAAAATAGTTCAGCCTGTTTCCGTTCCATTATTTCCATAACAAATAATATTGTAATCAGTACCACAGCTGAGATCAGCTGTGTAATTTGTGCACCCCCACATCAACATGACAACAGTCACTACAGCAACAATATTTTCAAAATCTTGTAGTCTGCAATAGCTTTAAACAAACTGATCCCAGAACCAAACTGATGTGCATCAACAGCAGTCGTTCTGATAGTGACATGAAAAAAATAGAAAAGAAAGAAAACAGAAGGAGAAGACTAGTAAGAAGAGGACAACATGGATCTTCATGTTGTTTGGAAATAGTCTAGCTCAAATGACTAAATGACGAGATGACAGCTGGTAGCATGCAGTCATTTCCTCACATGCTCCTTACAAAAGTGTTACTGCTCCAAAACCGCCCACACAGAGAATATCAACTTTTTATCATTGTCTGACATTGCATGTTTTAAGTCAGCCAACAATCATTCATGACAAGATATTTCCCCCCCAGAGAGACTGAAATGAGAATCTTTGTTCTCTTCATGTTCTAATTTATCTTAAGTATTGTTTTTATTTGTACAATGTGTTCCCTTCAGCTTCCCTAAACGTCTGGACGGGTACGCTGTATTTTCATAGCTTTCTCTTATGCTCTACCCTACCAACATAATACACTACATAATACAATACTGAGAGAGCTACTGAAGAGCCATGCGGCTTTAGGTTTTCATTATGCTCCTCCTGATGTCACTGATAAGCACATCTTCAACCAAAGAGGAAATACTGAACAGTGAAATCACTTGCTTTTGTTTGAAATGAGACCCTGCAGATTCTTGGCTAATAAACAACATCAAAGGCACTTGGAGCCTTGGGACCAGTTTTATGATGGACCATTGATGGAGACAATTGATTTGGTTAGACATACCAAACTGAAAACAGGTGACACAAGGATGTGTGTGAGTGTCATGCAGCCTCCTCTATCCAGACATGGGGTATGTTATGCTGGCACTTTTTTTCATGTATGACTGGTCTCAGATCAGACACATATTGCATCAGTGGTTACTATCTTCCCTATACAGCCTAAATGGAGCGTTCCTTCGGACAATGTCTACTGTGTAGAGTATTTGTAATTTTGAATGACTGCATCAATCTGGATGGTGCTAGAATTGACATTTGAGATCACACATAATGTTTATCTGCATGGGACTGAAAGCACTGAATCACTCCAGTCACGTGGTATTGTGATTATCAAACCAGATTGGACACAATGATACATAAGTTCAATATTCACCAATTTGACATTTGGCAGTATGTACAGTGGTTAAACATGTATCTCTCAGTGGACAAAATGTACAACAGGTCAGAATAGACCAGTACAGACCATACCAAACCAGACGAGAACGAAATAGGCCAGATCACATCAGACCAGCAGACCAGACCAGATGACAACAATCTAACACAATGGTGTTAGACTGTTGTGTTAAAAAGTCTGTCCAGCTATTGCATAACTCCACATTCCCTTGGATCACTATTAAAACACACATGCACGCACACACATCTAATTTCTCCTCATTCCACCTCATCTTTTTCTCATTTCTCCCTTTTCCTTTCTGTCCTGTCTCTCAGCTGTCTCCCAGCTGAGAAGGAGCTGGTGGAACCATGTATAGATGTTGTATAGACTGCTATTAGACGTACCTCTATCTTGTCAGTTTTAGCATCTCCCCAGTAAAGCTTTCCAGCTGCGTAATCTATAGCCAGTCCATTGGGCCAGCCCAGAGAGCTGTTGAGCAGAACCACCCGGTCCATCCCATCCAGGTTGGCCCGCTCGATCTTGGGATGCTCGCCCCAGTCGGTCCAGTACATGTAGCTGAGAGAGACAGAGGCAACAAGAGAAGGTGGAGCTTGCTCTCAGTGACAGGGAAATAACAGTTTTCCCTGAATAGAAAATGTGAATTGTGTCGCCCCTAGTGCTAGGATGCAGGGCCATAACCAGTCTCTAAAACTGATCAAATATCAAATATTCATATTTTATTTATTTGTCTTTTATTTCCAACCTTGAATGTAAAGTCTAGTCCACATTACCTTTTTGGGGGGCTGGCCTAAAACTAGTCAGAATTTGTCAGTGGATTTGTTTCTATGTTGTTCAATATATTCCATCAAAATTCAATGTATTTAGTCTAAAGAGTACTGGAATCTGTGTTCATTTTTAATTGTGAAGTGTAAATTTCCTCCAGATTCCTTAAACCCCCAAATTGTCAGAAAAAACACATGACCTTAGTGTCCTCAATGGTAGCTGCAGCCCTGTTGGGAGGGCTAACTCCTATACATACACACGCTAACACCTACCCATTAACGGGGTCCAGGACAATGGCTCTGGGTTCATCCAGGTTCTCCGAAATCAAAATTTTCCGAGAAGTTCCATTCAGCCTGGTAACCTGGAATACCATATGACACATACATACTTACAGTACAGCATTGTTTATATTGCACATGTATTATTTCCTTTGGTTGTCTTTTCTTTTTCCTTATTAAAAATCACCCCATGTTGGTTGTTTTCTGTGTTAAGCTGCACAGAGATAAACTAGTGAGGCCTTAATGGGACTACATTTACAACAATATACAATTACAACATGGGCAGGGATGGTGTCATTGGTCAGACAGCAGTCAGTATTGTAGATATTAATTAAAGTGACTCAATCAGTGGTTAAATCCCATAAACTAGGTGTTGTAACAAAGTAAACAACACTCAAACAGTGGTTTCCCATAGACAGCCATCTATGATAAAAAGAACCCTAATGTAAAGTCTTGTATGTACCTCAATCCGGTCAGTACCAGTGTCAGTCCAGTACAGGTTTCTGGCCACCCAGTCCACAGCGATGCCATCTGGGTGGTTGATCTCCGTGGTAACCAGCATCACTGCATTGCTGCCATCGATGTGGGATCGTCGAATGGCCCGAACCTCATCATCTGTCCAATAGACATAACCCTCAACCGGATCATAGTCTATAGCTATGGCATGGCGAATGTCATCAACCTGCATGAGCAGAGGAACAATGATGAATACATGAGTGTGCAAGAAGACGGGACTGATAAGTTCGTGTACGTGTGCGTGTTTACCTGTAGTACTATGTCGGTGAAGTCTGGCAGGTCCAGTGAGATTCTCCTCAGGTCAGTTCGTCGAGCCAGCAGCAAAACCTGCTCTGCTCCTAAACAAACAACACAAGTTTTAATAATTTACTAATTTAATAATTCATGCTGATTTTTAGCAGCATTTTTTTGCGCTCTGAGACAGCTGGTCTTACTTTGATCTCATTTTTTACAATTTCAGCCCTTTCTGTAAAAGTACAGAAGTATTATCAGCTAAATGTGCTTAGTGTCAGCAATCAAAGCAATGGTTGTGCAGTAAAATGTACCCTGTGACTGATATATTAATATCTGAAACATTAATAGATTGTTCACACTGCTGTATCAATGTGTAAGCACGATTTTACTGTTGTAGGTGGTCAAGGTGGAGCTCCCTCTAAAGGGTCACCAGATATATCTGAGCAGTTGTGAGATGATTAATGGGAATGGAAAGATTTGCGACACAAATCTCTTTTCATTTTTTGGGAGTTTTCTCTCATCTTTTCTTTTGTTGTGAAATACTGGATCATTTAACCTCTCTGGGCCTCAAACTGAAACAATCTGAGAGGTTTAGACGGGAAATGTCTCTGACTGATAACAACTCATTGATATCTGAAGCATGGTTTAATCTTTATTTTTTTAAGCTTATCATACTGTATGTTTTGTAAAATCTTCATCTGAAAACTAACTAGTAACTATAGCTGTGAAATAAATGTAATGGAGTAAAACGTACAATACTTCCCATTGAAATATAGTGGAGTAGGAGTATAAAGCACCATAAATTGTACTTAAGCACATTATTTGAGTAAATGTACTTAGTTACTTTCCAACCCTGCCTAATGAAGATAAAACACCAACAACAGCAGCAGCATGATAATCAATCAATGAACTAGTAGCCACATTGGAAGGAATCAGCAATATAGCCAAATAATAATGTCTTACAAACAAATAGAAATAGAAACACATTACAAAAACATCAATCTATTTGTGGTGAAAAAGATTTCAAGCCTGAGCCAAGCTCTACTACTATCACTTTTCTTGCCTCCTCCTTGCTCCATCCAGTCTGGAAACAAAAGACTCTGTTGTCCTTCACTGTGTTTGGCTGTTGGTTCAGATTTAACAGGAGCCAAACTCACCTCATGGGAGACAATTAACTGTTTTTCTTTGTCTCTCATATGTCTGACTCTGAAGAGTTCCCATTTAAAGCAGTTCAAAGTGTCTCTCTCTTTCTATTCGCATATCTGCCTTATCTTTCTTTCTTGCTCGTCTTTGGCTCACATTTCAAGTCAATTCACTTGAATCTTAAGACAAAGCCATGACTGTATAGCAGACGTAATATTGACATTTCAAGTAGGTCTATAAAAAAATCTACATTTTTTAAACCTACAAAGACAATACATTATCTGTAATCAAGTAAATCAAGTACATTTTTCTTCCCCTCTCGTTCCAGCTGCACTTTCAAAACCAATCAGTATCTGACATCTCTCAGCCTTGGCACCAATCAGATTTGACACTGAAAATTGTTACCTAAATGACTGAGGCGAGGAGGGATAAATCAAGGGAAAGAATGAAAAGGAAAGAGGGAAAACATCTGTGATTCCACTCTTGTCTTTGCTTGACTTCATTCTGAGACACTTAAAGACCCCTGACAAACAGTCTCACACACACATACTCACACACACACACTCTGCCAGCACAATAACAAACGCCTTCAATTTAACCAGCCAAGCAAAACAAATTAGAAGCACAGACACAAAGACACACACAGAAACTGCAGGCTGACACAATAGAGCATTGTTGTTTTTATTGTCAACAGTGGCTAAGTGATTGGTTGGCATGCTTCATTCAGATTTAATACATTCACATAATACAGCCTAACAGACACAGACGCACTCTAAAACAATGTTGTCTTTTTGCCGAATAAGGCTCTATTGTTTTAGCATCGTGGGAATCAACATGGCGGCTGGTCAGTTAATGTCCCACTCTGTTAGCAGAGAGGTCCTTTTTACTTGTTTTCAAGCTGATACACTCTATGCTACACCACTACATTACACACCAAAGACAATGGTAATGGAGGTCAGCCACAGCAAATACTAATTGCTCTGTGTAGCCACTATTTGGGTGGGGTTCAATAGAATGTATCAAATCTGACTCCAGGATCTCATGTGTTTATCAGCCCCTTCTGGAACCCTTCAAATCGATTATCAAATCTGTTTAGTTTTCAACATTTATAAGTGATAAGTTTGACAAAAAATCCTAACTCACAGTCCACTTACTAGCTTTCTCTGGAGCTTTCAACCACATATCGCAGTCTTGTCATGGTGATAGCTCAGTTGTTATCACATGATCTAATTACGGAACATAATACATGGTGGGAGATTGTATCAGTTAAAGGCTCTGGAAAAAGCTCGTGAGTGGACAATGTTTCGTCAAACTACAGTTTCCAAGATCAAGAATAAACTTTCATGTCTATGTTATAAAACAAAAACTCAATGATTCGATTTACGTCTGTAAAAAGACTTTGTTGGCTGAGAAGACAGACATTTTCTTAGTCAGTGACTCTACTAGACACAGCTTAACAAAAGGGTGACTACAACAGTAAACAGTGTGCAGTAAAGCTCTGTACACATACTCACATAGATTCTTGTTGGTGCTAATTCAGGTGATTTTTCTAACAAAACATATTGTGTGTGAAAACTACTTTTTCTGCTCAAAATTAGCTTGTATGTGTCTGCTTGGATTTGAAGGTTTGGTTCAGCTGAATTCTCTGGCTCCTCTCTGAATGTGACGAAACACGCGAGACTCCAAGGTCTACTACATATGTGGACCCCCCAAACTGTGGGAGCAGCAGCTGCGCTATAGAAAGCAGAACAGCGGCTAACTGTAGTCCAAGTTTGTGCCCATCACATATAGCTGCTGGTTGCGTTAGCATTAGCAAGTCTGATAAGCACCAGCAGATATAAAGTTGTCGTTCATGAAAGAGATTTGTTCCTCTGCAGCAGCAGTAAATGCAACACATGGGCTCACCAGTAACTGTGCTGTATCCAAGATATTTAGAGCCAACAGCTCAGCTACAAAACAGGTACCAACACAGTGACTCTCTCAAAGGACCATAATCGTGCTTGTAGTGACTGTCAAAGCTCCAGCAGACTCCCTGTCTTCGCAGCAGAGATCCAGAGAGTCTGACAGTAGCTTCTCACAGCTCTGACTACCAGCTCTACGCTGCTGTCCATGCTACACTGAGCTGGTCAGTCAGTCTCCCCAATGTCCTCTGACCTCCCGCGTCACACAATACGTAGCCATGAGGCCACGCCTCCTTCGGCCGCAGTTCCCTCACTCCTCTGTTGCATTTTTTCAATATGCTGGGAGGGAGGGTTCTAGCACAATTTCAGGCTGTTGTTACCCTTTAACAACTAGTTTAAAAGTAACCTATATGATTAGTGGCTGTTTGTGGTCATGGTGTAAATAAGATCCATACCTGGTTTGCATGTCTTTCCATCTGGTTTAAGCTGGACTCCAGTGGGACAGGCACAGCTGTAGAAAGGCTGGACTGGAGAGAGCAGGCAGAGATGACTACAGCCTCCATTATCGTCACTACAGGGAGTCTGGACTGCAGTGACACACAAAGAGAACCAGAGGAACCACATTCAGTGAGCTTTTCCAATGCTCCAATTTATGCTGCTACAAGATGATCTGTTATTTGTGTTCTATAACATACATGTAATTATCTATCAGTCATCACAGACCAATCACTCCAGTTGGACTGGTTCAGTATAATGGTTTACTGGTATATTGACCCCACTCTAATGCATATGTACTGTACTGTACATACACATAAGTAGAACATTTCACTTACTGTAAGGCTGTCGATAGGGCTCCAGGACCTGGATGTCCATAGGAGAGTAAATCCCACTGAGGATCTCTCTGGCTTTGTCTCCGTTGTGTTTGTTACAGGCGTGGATGGAGCGGGTCTGCCAGTCAGTCCAGTATAAGGTATCCTCAGACAGTGTCAGCGCAAAAGGATGGGTCAGGGTGCCCTCCACCACTGTTTCACTGCAGGACAAAATAAAAGCTTCTTTAGAATGACAGGAAGGTTTGTGTTTTGTGTTGGAGAATCCTATTGCAAAATGCTATTGTCTGACATGGAACTGAACTCCAAAAATATTTCAAAAATTTGGTGAAATTAAAAACTGTATGTATTTTAATGTGATATTTTGCCAAAATGTTTTGTCTTAAGGTTTACTGCTAAGCTGTTTTACATGATAACCTGTCATGAACAAGCCCTTTTGAATTGTTCAGTAGATTGAGCAATTTAATGTGAAAACAACGACAACACAACTGGTTCAATTGATTATTATTAAGTTATACTTCAAAAAAGCAACATCATGTAGCATTCATTTTTTTAAATGGTACAGTACTTGGATTATTATTATTAAGTTCTTTCACCACACTTGGGGCCCTATAACATACAAATGTACATGAGTGTGAGCAAACACTTTGAGATATTGAAGACCAGGGGCAGTAGCCAGCTTAAACTGCAAAAATTGCCTTTTGCACTTATAAAAGGCAGCAATAAGATGCCAAAACCAGTATCAAAATTGCACAGTGCTGCCTAATCACCCTAAACCCAACCTCAGCTTCACCACGTCACCCACCTCAGGCTGGGTATTGTTTGAAATGTTTTGACAATGGTGCCGATACGATACCTGAGTTGCGGTACCAATACCAAAGGTATGCTTTTTTCAATACCTTAATTATACGAGAGTATCAACTTGTTTCTACAAAACCATTTTTTCATTTGACAGAAAAAGCCAACGTTAAATGCTACATATTGTCTAAACATCAGCAGCAGTGCAAAAACTTTGCCTAAATAAAAGTCAGTATAAAACTATGCAAGACATTAGCTGCCAGCTTTCAGTTCTTGACACTGTTACTCAGTGCTACAGTCACATTTTGGTCAGCAGCAAAAACTCATTCTATTTGATACCCAGCCCTACACCCACCTCAGCTCACTTTGTGCTGGAACAAAAGCAGAGGCCTAGAAGTACTTTAGTATAAAAGTACTACTGACTCCAAAGCTGCAATGTTTTTTAAACCACACAAAACAAAGGTGTTGGACAATTTGAACAACAAACAGAAGATTTTGTCTCATCAGCAGTGAACCAAAAAAAGGGTCAAATGTGTCATGAGGGTGGCACTAAAGGAAAGCCATAAGGTCATTAAAAAATCACAAGAGTTTGTCCTCTTGGGAGAATGTTTTGGCGTGAGGGTGGTTTTCAAGAAAAGCATTGAAAATGAAAGACATGTTATTCTCTGAGGAGCATGAATTGCATTTCATTACAACCTGTTCATTAGATTTTATGGTGAAAATTATGAGATTTTGGCCTGATGGAGGTGCAAGAGGGAAAGGTCAGAAAACTCCAAGGAATCCTCCTCTAGGGATCATGAATATCTAAAGTGGTTCTTTCTAAAACACGCTTTAGAATCACTTACAGGAAAATGCACTCACTCAAACACACTTAGGAACAGGATCAAAGAAGGCCTGTATTTAGAATATCAACACACCAGAAACTGGCTTTAATCAATCATCATTTTTAGTCCTGCGTGTGTGTGCTGTAAAAGCTGAGGTACTTGCCAGCAGTGGTTAAGGGGAAAAAAGAAAGACCAAATTTAAACAACTCCAGATTTTCAAAGCTCTGTCCAGCTTTTGTGTGGTTATGTGTGTGTGCAAATTAATAACCAAACAGGCAAATTGTCTCATTACTCAAGTGTGTGTGGAGCTGTCAGGTACATTAGATTAAAGCCTCTCCTTCTAACTGAGTTGTACATGTACATGTACATATCTCTACTGTGACTCTATGAGTATTCGCACAACAGAATATCATATGTTCCTAACATGCTCTATCTTGGCTGCACGATGACTGCTGTGGTTATATAAAAATACTGCGTTGTGGAGCTTCAAGCAATAAGAGGGAGAGCTAGTGTATATAGAGGTTGCAGAAAGGAACACAGTCGCTGGCTGAGGTTACCACAGTTTTCCAACAGCGTCAAAAATTTCCACTAAGTTTTGGTTTGGATTTAATCCAACCTCTACACCATATTGTAACAATTGCAGAAATTAGCTGCAGGTAACATTACACTACACTGGCAGTAGTTTCCAAGAGAACAGCTGCCTTCACAGTCATTTCTGACTCTCTGTGTTGCAGACTGGTTGAATAAAGGGCTAAAATACTGTAGAGTGTGAATAAAGGCTAAAACTGTGAGAACTTTTATCTTACTTTTTTTAATACAATTTTTGGGGCATTTCACGCAGACAGCAGAGAGATGACAGGAAGTGAGGGCAACAAAGGTCCCTGGCTGGATGTGAACTGTGAATGTCGCAGTTCACGGACGGACCCTCAACCCACCAGGGCCCTTTCAGACATACACCCCTTTATGTTAATCTGATGGCAATTTAATTTGGCAGTCTCATGTCTGAATAAACCCCGGTCACTTTTACTTGAAAGTCACGACAGCAGTCTTACTAGGTCAGACCTGCAACATTTCTGTATCACTTTCAACAAGACACAAGCCTGAACTGAATGCCTTTAGATTAACGTAAAGGCTGCAGCAGCACAAGGTGAAACAAACAGGGAGAGGGGGTGGGGGTGGGAGGGATTAAATGCATGTCTTCTTCTACCTTCTAAAATGACAGAAGTAAATGTTTTTCTCAATCATCGTCTGTCGTATGAACTAGTTTGTTTCAAGCATAACCCTGCCTTTATGCTGATGACACTCAGATCTCTATCCTAAATAACTGGTGTGAAAATTAGTTAGCATGGCTAGATTTCATCTTTCAGAGGAGCACTGCATCTCAGAAAGAAAATATAATTCTCATGTCCTTCCTGATTCTTGTAGGTTCCTATGGCATTTCAGGTGAAATTACATTAAAGGAATAATGAGTAGTATGTTCCTAAAACAAAACAATGTATAGACTACAAAAATAATCCTTCTCAATCACCACTTATGACCCACCCCCAAGTATGTGGCGGTGTCTGTATCTGCAGAGACCCTGCCCTCTGCCTGGATTTTCTTATTTTGCTGTGTTCGGGACATTTCTGGGCATCAACCTTTGGCAGTGGTGTGTAGCCCCCAGCCAATAACAGTGAGCAGGGTGTGAAGGTGGGACGTAGCTACCAGGTGCCAGATTGTAAGCAATGACACCACAGGAAGCTTGTGCGCTTTGAGCTGGGGAGGGCGGGCCAACTTTAAACGTTGTGTTTACAAACAGCAACTGACAAATCCTACTCGTTATACCTTTAAAAATTTCACACAAATACAATTTTAAAAGCTGTTTTGCTGCTACTGCTGAGTAAAATGCAAAGAGTTTTTAAAATAAAGGACAATATGGCAAACACAGAATAAATCCATGTCTCTGATTGGCTATTAGCTATTCCAGTTGAACCTGTGGAATTGACCTCAACATCACATACACAAAGTTAAATTGTGGAAATGTGTAAAAATAAAAGCTGACAACAGTTGATGTGCTTGTTTTTAGATAAATAGTAGAAATTATCTGGCAAACATGTTTTTAAAATGACCAAAAAGTGTCACTCTTCTCACTAAATATTTATAGGAAGCTCTCATAAGATAAGTAGGCTAATGAAAGTAGGAAACGCCAACAGAAGCAACAGTAAAAATGCCTGTGGCAGTTTGGCACAACCTGTTAAATCACCTGAAGTCACCTGAAGTCTTTGAGTCACATCACACTAACTACACATCCCATGATCCACAGTTACGGACGCCCACCCAGGTTCGTCGACGTTTTTAGCTTCCGTTCAATCGTTGTTTGGATTTTTTTGATTGACGTATTAGCCAAGCGCTGTCATTGGTTTCTATGTGGTTTCCAGGAAGTGAACGCCACAATTCTAACCACCTCCCACATGTGAGCCCCATCGATAGCACCACGCGCGGCGTGTGGAGGAGAGAGAAACCGGTCGGGAAGGCAACGTCACTCCTCGGACCACCGACTCGACGTAGCGCAGCGGACAGATAGCGGAGCGGAGCGGCGTTGTCCGAGGCAGGTACGGTACCGGTTCCATTTAAACCGATATATATTCAACGTCTGAAAAGCTGGCAGTTGGTTTCCAGGAGAACAGGGGGAAAGTAGGTCGCATTAGATAAGAACAGGGTGGACGCTAGGGCCTGGCAGACTGTAGGCCTGTTATTCTCCACGCACTCTACTGACAGAGGCAGCCCGGGTAGAGTCTTTCCCTCACGGTCAGTCCAGCTGCCAGCACTGGTCAGGTGCCTAACGGACACCGCGCCACTAGTTTGGAGAGGTACTTAGTCCAGCCGTTTAGGGCGAATATTTCGTCAGCCTTATAAGACTGTGAATATCGGTCAATCTGGTTACTGGCCGGTTCACCGCATATGTTTTGCTCTTCTTTTTA
The DNA here is from genome assembly GCA_003416845.1 of Oplegnathus fasciatus. Taxonomy (NCBI): domain Eukaryota; kingdom Metazoa; phylum Chordata; class Actinopteri; order Centrarchiformes; family Oplegnathidae; genus Oplegnathus; species Oplegnathus fasciatus. Next base: position 249,897 of record NTHP01000429.1, on the reverse strand, counting down.
CACGTCTTTTCAGGTGCTGAAGCGATTACAGCAGAAAGATGGCGGACGACCCCAGCGCGGCGGACAGGAACGTGGAGATATGGAAAATCAAGAAGCTGATCAAAAGTTTGGAAGCTGCTCGTGGGTAAGTGATCGATTTGAGCTGTGTGTCGATGTGGTGGCCGAATCAGCTGAACTAGGGTTCATGGTTTCGGGTGATGGTGTGAATGTTCACCGCCGCAACAGCTGCAGATCGGATAAGTGGGGCCGAATTTGGGAGTGGTTAGCTTAGCTTAGCTAGCTTAGCTTACCGTAGCTTTTGCTGCTAGCTCGCTAATTGCTAAGCGCTAACTACTGTCGCATTCAGCCTGTGTGGAGGTTGGAAACATTGTGTTATTTTGGAGGAATATGTCTTTTGGTTTGTCTGCGTTTGTGTGCTGTGGTTGACATTGCGGAGAATGTTTGTTTCTTCAAGTCCCACAAAGGGTTTAAAGCTAACTTAGTAACGGTAATGTTAGCTGTGTTGCTAATGAGACCCGCTAATAGACGTCATCTCTGGATAGAGGCCGCCATGGGTGTCTGTAAAGCACGTTGATGAGAAAGGAAGGCCGGCTAGCCTACAGTTTGACTTCCACATGCTCCGTTAGACTCATTTTACAGGTCCAAATACGTTTGCCTGGCTCTTTCACATGTAGATTATATGACAGGGCTTCTTTATTCTCTCAAGAGTCCATCAAGTTAGTTACCTCATGGCAGTCGAGCTGCTCAGCGTTACATTAAAGCTTTACCGGCTACAAAATGTTCAGTTGAAAAGTCCAGATCAGTTGTTTACCAGTAGGGACATTGAGGCCTTCTTGAATTATCAAACACGACAAGTGAAATGTGGGTGTTGCTACACGGGCTTGTAGCTTGTTCTGCGACAGCTTGCCGTCTAGTGGTGCGCAGATTTTGCTGTCCTGTGCTCCACCGCCTGCCATGTCACACACAGTTGACCATTTGCCCTACATTCATCCAGCTGCAAGCTGCAGCTACCTGCCCATGTGTGTGTGTGTGTGTGCGCGCGCGTGCAGTGTCAGCTATGCTTTGTCTCTTGATTGGTAGTGAATGGAGAGACAGTGTGGAGCTGCAACTCAGTCCTCGGTTTCAAGGGCAGAGATTGAATACTGTGTGACTGAAAGCCCACCCTGTTTGTCCCTCAACCTTTCAGTCCTTGTCAAGGTGATATTTTGCAAGGGGAGGTTGTGTGTTTACAAAATGAGATGATAGTAGGAGGTGGCGTTATCTTGAAGGTAATAAAATGAACAGTTCCACGTTGCTGTTCCAAATAATCAAAGTTGATTATAGTTTGCGTGGGTAATGTTTGTCATTTTGAGACAGATATGAATTACCTTGTTCTGGTGTTTTTCCAGTTACACTCTAGTAGTGGTAAAGCATTAATGTTCATAGTGTGGAGTTAGACACTGCATCCCATAGCATCTTGTGTGTATGTATGGTTAAGTGTTTGTGTAAGCACTAACATTAAATCCTCTCTCTATAGTAATGGCACCAGTATGATCTCACTGATCATCCCTCCTAAGGACCAGATATCCAGAGTGGCCAAGATGTTGGCTGATGAGTTTGGTACTGCTTCCAACATCAAGAGTCGAGTCAACAGGCTCTCTGTGCTCGGGGCCATCACCTCTGTACAGCAAAGACTAAAACTCTACAACAAGGGTATGTGTTTACAATGAAAATCTAAATAAAACCTTGCTGACTTTCACGTGGGAGTTTGTTTTTCTGCTGCAGCTGGACAGAATAATTTACACAAAAATTACCCTCATGATCCCAGCAAAGGACAGATAAATAGTCAGATCTAGTGTGTGATTGACATTTAGTCAGATGTTACAAAGCGAAGATATAATTTCAATGACAAAAGCTGCTAAATAATCACGGGTAACAGAAGGTTGCATCTGATTTTTGTGTTTGTGGACAGTTAAGCCCACATTTGTAAACATGAACAGGGTTTCAGTTACAGTAGGTCTAGAGTGAACTGGAAATTATATCAATGTAATTGTCCACAGTCTTTCTCAGCATGTATTTTTTTTTTTTAGATTTTACCATACATACGTATGGTGTATTATGCACCTCCTTACCGGCTAGTAAATGAGAGGACAATATTTAACTGGCACAAGATATGGTGGTTATAACATTGAATTGTAAAGCAGGTAGCTGTAAGCATGGGTGTGTCACCCAATGTGTGTCACCCATTGGTACAGTGTCAGTGCATACATCATATCATACAAGTTGAAAATGCTGGCCTTTCCTCCAGAGACTGTACATTGTTTGTGCATCTGTACAAAGACACCTGATATTTGTGTAATCTGTTGGCCTCTGACTTTTCTCTCTTGCCAGTGCCACCCAATGGTTTGGTCGTGTACTGTGGCACCATTGTGACAGAGGAAGGCAAGGAGAAGAAAGTCAATATCGACTTTGAGCCTTTTAAGCCAATCAACACCTCCCTGTACCTCTGCGACAACAAGTTCCACACCGAGGTGAGAGGTTTTGCTTGGTTTCTGTGTCTGCATATATTTTTCTTGTGGAGAAGAATCTTGGAACATAAACTTTTCTTTTGCTATCTATATTACACTTGCTTTCCGTCACATTCTCAATCCATTCTTCCCTTCACTGCCCCCTAACACAGGCATTGACAGCCCTGCTCTCTGACGACAGTAAGTTTGGCTTTATTGTGATCGACGGTAGTGGGGCACTGTTTGGCACACTGCAGGGCAACACCAGGGAGGTGCTACACAAGTTCACTGTGGACCTACCCAAGAAGCACGGTACTGACCCACAATGCTCACACAGCTCTGAACTTTTGATATTTTCAACTTCACAGCATAGCTCATTAGAGAATCGATGAAATATTACTCTGTATTAGTTTGTGACTCTTAGTTTTGCCTGTAAAGAAACACTCTAAAGATTGCGTCTTTCATCTTTATCTTTCTTTTAGGCAGAGGAGGGCAGTCTGCTCTGCGTTTTGCTCGTCTGAGAATGGAGAAGAGACACAACTATGTGAGAAAAGTGGCTGAGACGGCTGTCCAGCTCTTTGTGTCCAACGACAAAGTTAATGTGGCAGGAATGGTCTTGGCTGGCTCTGCCGACTTCAAGACCGAGCTCAGCCAGTCTGACATGTTTGACCCAGTAAGTTTGTGTCTGTGTGTGTGTGTGTTCTAATAAAACGCTGTATTTACTATGTAATATATCGATAAGTAATTAATATGAATATCTGTAATAACAATTTAGAAACTAGACTACTAAGCAATTTAGAACCTCTAGTTTAATTTCTTACACACTCATCACTTGTCACTGTGGGGAATAGATGCCAAAGAAGGACAGATTGATTTGTTCCTCTTTTTAAAAGGAACAAATGCACAACATATACAAACAATCAAGATAAATACAAAATTAAATCAACTGTTTAGTCTAGACAACTCAATTATTATTGTTTTAAAAAACAAGCATACACACTAGATGAACAATGGTAAGAAATGGATATTATGAAGGCTCTTGTGAAAACATGATTATACTATTAATTTAGCTCAGTATAAATATTTACATAGTTTCTGCATCCTCTAGGTGAAGGTGTGTTTGCCAAATTCTTTTTGTATTCTTGGTAAATACAGTGGGGTTAACTGGGTGTTTCTTGCTCTTTTATCGCAAGTTTATTCCAAATGCTAATAGATCTTTTAAACTTTGTATATACTGTATTCAACCTTGTGTCTACAACTCTTATCTCTGGGTTGACTTACACTACAATACACCCCAACATTTGTAATCTTTACATGCATTATTAAGCAATACACTTTATATTGTAAAGGACAAAATATGCAGTATGTAGTATATTGGTAAAAGGACAGAACATTTACATGAGCAAATGTTTGAAAATTATCTGCATATCCCACTGTCTGTGGTCGGCAGTCCTTGGACTGGACTAACCCTCGAGCAATGGCAGTCTTAACGCTTGTAACTTTTAAGTGAGCTTTCTACAGATATGTTAGCATATTTCTGTTTATCACCATTACCATATCTCCCATGTTAGGGACTTTGGTGAAAATACCAAGATTTAGTTCTCAAGCTGCCGAGTTTGGAGGCAAAAGTTAAAAGGCTTCTAATTATATCACTTTATGCCTGTGTGGCTGTCTCTATAGTGTGTTTAACCATGTGTGTTTGTGTTCTGCAGAGGTTACAGGCTAAGGTTCTGAAGCTGGTGGACATCTCCTACGGAGGAGAGAATGGTTTCAACCAGGCTATTGAGCTCTCAGCAGAGGTTCTCTCTAATGTCAAGTTCATCCAGGAGAAGAAGCTCATAGGTGAGTCGTCCCATTGACACATTGGAACAACTGTTTTTAAGTGTCACTAGTAACAGCTAAAGGAAACAAAAGCTTTTGTTGTGGTAGAGATTTTCCTAATGATTGTCCTTCTCTATAGGGCGGTACTTCGATGAGATCAGTCAGGACACGGGGAAGTACTGTTTTGGTGTGGAGGACACACTCAAAGCCCTGGAGATGGGAGCAGTGGAGATCCTCATAGTCTACGAGAACTTAGACACTATGCGTTACATTCTACGTGTGCATGGGGCAGAGAGCAACGGAGCAGAGAACGGTACACAAACCACAAATATCACATCTACTACTGCTGAGAAACAAGATAATACATATTATGTTATGATGCTATAATCTTCATGTCTCTCCTTTTTGATGTTTTAGATGAGAAGACCTTGTACTTAACGCCAGAGCAGGAGAAAGACAAGTCTCACTTCACAGACAAGGAGGTGAGCACTACAAAGAAAGGGCAGATCCCTGTGATTTGAGGTAGACCCATTACACATCATGCCATGTGTTCCTGACTTTGATTGTGTTTGTAGACGGGGCAGGAACATGAGCTGATCGAGAGCATGCCACTGCTGGAGTGGTTTGCCAACAACTACAAGAAATTTGGAGCCACGCTGGAGATAGTCACAGACAAGAGCCAGGAAGGGTCCCAGTTCGTCAAGGGCTTTGGAGGCATTGGGGGTGAGCACACTGTTGTTTACAATAGGGTTTGACACTGTAATTGTGCATTTGTACAACATCAAGTTAGGAAGGATGGAGGATATGTGTAGCTCAGTGGTTATTTCATTCATCAGGTTTGTTCTGTGCCTTAGTGAGTATATGTACAGCTCTTCAACTAGTGGGGACAGGTTCATCCTCAGGTATCTACCTTGCTGAAGTGTCTATGGGCAAAGTAGGAAGGGTACCTTAGAAAGGCTTTCCTTTTTCCTTTTTTCCATTTGCAACCTGGAATAGTGTAGGAAACAACATAACCCTCTCCATTATCGGCCACACAACAGCTTTGTCACAATAAAAGCAAGACTATCTTTTCAGGACATATGTTGTATGCCATGCTGCAGACTACAGACAAACTGCTCTACTTAAATTCATTTAATGCTGACACCAGCAACAATTAAGACATTGATAGCCAGGGCAATATGATTGCAAGAATGTAACAGGCTAGTAATAATCATCGACTAACTTATACATAGTAGTTTATGGCTATGACTAATTCTGCTTAAAAGATGCCGTTTCAGACCACTTTTAGTGATAAACTGCTGTTGACATACAACCCTGGCTACAGCAGAGTAAAGTAATAGACCCCTGCACTTTAACTAGATAGTCTACTTGTTATTGGGCCACTTGATAGGGATTTTGATACAGTAGAGGAGACAGACTGTTCCAGTTCTGTACTTTTTTTCCTTGATTCGCTCTCCTCCTGTCCTTTGGCCACCCTCTGAGTTTTTTCTGAGACACGTGGTGGATGGGGAGGTAAAGAAACGAGGCATAGTGAAAAGCCTGTGAATATTCTCATTCATCCAGGTCATAGTTATCTCAAGGAAATTGAATCGAACGCAACTGGAATTTTGGTTTTGTCTGTGAAGACGTTTCACCTCTCATCCAAGAGGCTTCATCCAGGCTAGACTGGTTAAACAAGCACGAACTGATGAAGCCTCTTGGATGAGAGGTGAAACGTCTTCACAGACAAAACCAAAAATCCAGTTGTGTTCGATTCAATTTCCTTGAGAGGCATAGTGAAGGCAAATTAAAAGCACCCTGAATTCCGCAGGTTACTAAGCTGTATTTTTGCACTTTATGTTGAACAGGAAGACTAGAAAGTTCTTATGTGATGAATAAAGTATTTGAATGTTGTTTCTAACATTTGTTTGTCCTAAAGATTGTGTGAGATTCATCTTGCCAACCACTCAGTGCCGTAACTCTGAACATTAGTGGCACGATAAATCAAAGTATTCAAAATGTAATATATTTAACGTGGTGTCCTGCTACAGGTAAGGCCTGATGTGTTGTTGTCCAGTAAACATTAGTATGTTACAGGCCTTAATCATGCAAAATCTTTGAATCCTTCCTTTATGAACAGGTGTGATGGAGAATGTTTAGCAGGACAATTGTGGAATCGTTGAGGGTCTAAAATGTAGAGCTGGTGTTGGCAAGTCACATTAATTTAATGACGGTACATTTTTAAAAATATAGAAACAAATAAATACAAGTTCCCTGTACATTTCCTCTTCAACCCGAAAGTACATTTCATGTCGTTGGTTTTGTAATTCATTAAGTAGCACCTAAAAAAAGAGGATTTCAGGAATTCATGCTTTTTAGATACAAACACTCCCACCCCCATAGCTAATGGGGATTAGCTTATCCTAATACAAATTCCTTCTTTAATGCTGCCACGATCTAACCAGACATGACATAAGCTGGCCAGCCATCATATTACCCTTGTTAATCTATCATCTTTGTGTTCCTCAGGGATCTTGCGGTACAGGGTGGATTTCCAGGGCATGGAGTACCAAGGAGAGGACGATGAGTTCTTTGATTTGGATGACTACTAGGTAGTCGGGGACTGTTATTGGGAGAAAAAAAGAAAAGCAAAGGAATGAATGAAGAAATAAGGAAAGAAAAATGCCACCTCTCTTGCAGCAAGTGAGAGGTGCAACCGTGTTGACCATATATATGACAGACACACCTTCCAATTTACCTGTTGCATACACAAACTTGCGCATACATTTCATCTGTACACACGACAAAGTACATCACACAGGCTGAAGAGGAGTGAGATTTTCTTTCATCCAGAGAGGGAGAAAGCCCTTCCTGAATAAATCCCTGCCTTAGAGTGCTGGTTCCTTCCCCTAGTTGGATTGGACTCGACTCATTTTTGTTCTTTTTTTTCCTCCTCCCCTCCATTTTGAATGAACACAACAGCAAGTTCCCAGATTCCTCGCTGCCCCTAACCCGGTCTGAAGATGAACTTTGGACTCGCTCCTCACATATAGAAAATATATTTTCCTTTCTTGCCTCATCATGTCCCTACCCTCTCTCTCTTCTCCCTTCTATGCTTTCTCTCTCTTCTTTTTTTTTTTTGCATTTCATTTTTTTACTGGTAACTGCTGCTGTTGTATTTTATGAGAGTGGGGGATTTTTTTTACCTGGGTTTCTGTAGAGAAAGGGGGACAAAGTATTAAATTTGAACTGCTGAAAACCATTGCTACCTCCTCATCTGCTGTGGTGTCAATCCTGTGCTGTGTTCTGTCCTGTTCCTGGAAAGGCCGACCTTTTCACTGCTTTCCTGACTTTAAATGAATATACTGTGACAGTCCTGTGTGAGTGATAAGTATACATAACTGCTTTTAAGGGATTCAGCAGTCTACTTGGTTCTGAATTGAATTCATTTTAAATTGCAGAAAGCAAGGGTATCACGTCTCTTGGATAGAGGTATATATTAGTGATATAAGATGATGTTTTCAGATAAATTTAAATTCTCAAATGTTCAGGAATCTGTGACCGCTTCGTGTAATCAGAAAACCGTTCAAAATTTGAATGTGTCTATGCAGTCCTGCAGATTTTGAATCTATTGATACGTTGGTTATCTAAAAAAAATTAGATCTGGCATTTGCTTGCCTCTATTAGGGAAATAAGTTAGAAGATAAGAATGAGTTTTCATTCATAACACTTTGTGGAGAAATGGTGATGACAGGAATACCCAGGAAGCTGTCAAAGAATGGCCTTGAAAATACACCAAACACATCCATTCTTTCTTAAAAAATTATTCACATTCATTCACAGGACAAGCTGAAGAGAGAAAACCACATTAAGGAGCCTGCTTTGATGAATTATGAGAGAAGGCACTGAGAGTTAAGGAAGGAAACAAAGCATCCTGCTCATTACAGCATTAAAACACCCTGCAGAGATAACATAGTTCTGACACTGGAGGATGTGACGAATTCAAGCATATGCACTCAATTGACTGTCAACCATATTTCTTTAATACCTGCGGGATTCATAGGAAAGCATCTACAAAGGTGAACTAAGGTAAAGGATGACGGTAACTGAAGCTGTGCCTGAGTGCCTGGTTTACTGAGTTCACTGGGAGTGCTTTTCTGAATAAAACCTGAAATGGGTCTTCTTACATCAATCCATGATCATGCAGGTTTTACTCTGCAAACTTCTCCAGTTAACTCCCGACCCTGCTTTTTGCAAGAGGGCCCTGGTGTAACTATTATGTCACTTTTATCCCTCTCATTCACTTACATTAATTTTAACCATGCATCATCCTGTGTGGATTTAGTAAAATATTAAATTGGATGGAAATGTACTGAAATAGTCCAAACCCATTCTCAAAAAGTGGTATTTGACCGTATTATCACAAAGCTATAAGAACCTTAAATCCTTGTATCACAACTTCTGTCCTTGTTTTATGGCGCTGGGTGTGAAATACAATTTCCTTGAATCGCACATGACATATTAAAATAGCCAACATCCTGCAGCATCTCATACCAAAGCTATGCGGATGATTGATTTTGCCTTAGTGTATTCCTCTTCAGGATAGCAACAGCATCTTCATCCATTTGCCCTTTTGTTTGGGGGAGTCACCGGGGAAGCCTTGGTAGCACGGTTAGCCAATCAATAAAAGGCAAAGCTGTGAAAACACGCCCCTTTTGACAAAATCCGTCCAATCAGCGTGTTTCTTCATTGCATGGGCGTTCCCATCCCCCACCCACCCTTTTGACACTGCCCTACCAAAGCTGTGTGGTTGAGCGAAGTGAATGACGTTTCTGCATTTGCGGGCCGCCGACGCAGGGCTGGGTTTCCATTTTCAGAGCGAGTTTCGGGGGGGATCGTCAACATGGAGCCGGAGATGGAGGACAAAACGTTGGAACTGATGGTAAGATTCGTTTCGTTATGGCATCCTGGACATCCGAAGTGTTCAGTATCAGTCCTGTATTGGGGGAAGCGCCGAGGCTCGATTCGACGGCAGGAATGGGCTGAAGCGGCTTGTCGGGAGAGGTGGAGGAGAAAGGAGGGGGGACCAGAAATCAGAGGGAGGGCCTGAAATTATCGATACATTTTGCTAAGAATGCTCCGCATACAGCTCGGATTGATAAACGAGACCTATACTTCAACATCTGATAAATGTTAAACATATGTTGTTTTAAATAAAATCGGTAAACAGCGGGGAAATTAAAAGGTTGATGTTCAGTCGTCGGCCGAAGACAGCCGAGGATTCTCGGGGTAGCGTTCACTGCGGTGACGCTGCGCCACTTTAACTGGGCCCAGTCTGATACTTAGCCATCCAGCTAACACAGGCTAGAAGGCGATGAACCACGTAAATTTACGGGTATGTTATATTATCTAGTTTATGTTAAGACAGCCTACATGATGATAGATGTGTGGAACAGTCAAACATAGTCCATAATACAACGGAATGTAGCTGAAATCGCAACAATGTGCTGCTTGTCTGTTTATATTTTCAAAGTGCGTAGAAGGAAGTGTATTGCTTTTTCATTCACATAGCGTTACCACGATTAGCGAGGTAGCAATTAGCTTAATAGCTAGCATGCTAAAAATGCTAGGTATAGTTGACAGCGATTACCATACCAAAACAGTCAATTGGTCAGGCTGGTAGAGCCTCTTTTGGTACCCAGAAACATAAACTGTCATTATAATATTGTTTTTCTCTATAGACGGTCAGATTTGGTCAACAAGTAACACAGTTTTCCTGTGAAATGATTAGCTATCTTGTTAAGCTAGCCATCTGTGCTAATGTTAGCTTACAAATAGCTAACATTAATATTACAGGGGTCAAAGTGGTCATAAGGAAGACGTCAATTAAGATAAGCCACAAATGTGTTTTGTCAGTGAACTTCCACATGGACAGAGCTACAGTTTACAATCATTTGGGAAGTCCATATCTGAAATACCGCACAGCCCTCAGTTTCTCTAGCAAACAAATCAATTGTAACGCCATACTTGCTATTGACAAAGCAAGTTAGGCCTAGAAAGTAATATGTTAGACTATTTAGTAGATTATATGGACTGGACGTATCCTGTGGGACACAAACCCACCTGAGTGAGCAGTTCGTGCCTGTTTTTGCTAAAGGGACCCATCCACTGACACTACAGATGTTTATAGACCGTGAATAACCAGCGTTGAGATAAATTAAATGCCACTATAGAGAGAAATTGCTAATGGAGCCAGCCAGTAGATTACACACACAAGACTTTATGAAGGTGTTTCAAAGTTCGTCAAATTTAAAGAACCATTAAAATCGCTATGCCAGGACAGAAAAATAAATAAGATGTAATAGATACACTGCTTTCCAAATCCCTCATTAATGGTTTGATCTGTATTTTGGTCTTTAAGTTAAAATAAATAATAACAAAAACTAAAAAAACAGAAATGTACCCAAGTGCTTACATGACCACTGAATAAGAAATCAATGGTGAAAAGAGATTATTAGCGTTCATGTTGTATGAAAAGTAATTTACGTTACAAGAGCACATACTGTATGTAACCCATTGGATTTATGAATTTACACCTCTATTTCCTTGCACTGAAGGTTGATTACGCACATTAAAACGGAGGAAATTCTATACAGTTGTGCAGGGTTTGGGGACCGTAATCTTACAGGCCCACCAAAAACTTTAGAATTTCGTCTGGATTGTGTCTGTGTATTTAATTTGATTTTTATTTTTTTGTCCCAGTGTTATTCACTAACCACTCATGAGAGTGGGGATGGCAGAACAGCGGGTGGGGTTATTGTCAAAACAAGAGTGACAATAATTGACAATTAATCCTATTGCCCCTCCCTCTCCTCTACCTATCCCCACCCAGTTCATGTCTAATAATGCTTCTGTGTGTATGTTTATCAGTCTGTATCTTGTGTGTGAAGGAGTGTGTGTTCCTGCGCTCACTGTGCCAATGTGTGTGTAGCTCTAATACTGGTTTTTCCCCTCACTATCCCCCACCTCCTCCCCTTTTCTTCTCTCCTCACCTTTGATGGTTACACACCCACCTCCTCTCAATTTCAAACCAAACCTAATTTATTTATTTAATTTTCCTTTATTTTCGAATTCTTACACTTTTTCACACTCCACCTGTCCTGTTCCTCACCAACTCCTCACCACTTCCATCCATCTGCCCATTCATTGATCCATCCATTCACTCATCTCCTTTGGTTTCCTCCTCCCAACTTCCCTCATCAACCCCCCTCTACTTTTCCTTTACTTCTCATCTCTGGTCTCTCGCTCTTCCCTTTCTCTTCCTCCCTCACCCTGTCCACTTCGTTCTCCTCCTCCCTTCCTCCCTTCCTCTCTCTCTTTCACACAGTGCTCTGTGCCTCGCTCTCTCTGGCTGGGCTGCTCCTCGGTGGCTGAGAGTTTGTGTGCACTCAGGTGCCTGCAGAGCATCCCCTCCACCCGGGCTCACAACCAGGTTCTGCCTCTCTCCTCTTAATTCTGCTGCTCCTCCTCCTCTCCCTTCCCTTCCTCCCTCGTCATCTCCACACCCTTCACTTTTCTTCGCCCACTCCTCACGACTCCTCATGCCACCTTGGTGCGGACAACACCCACTCACCCCCTCACCCTCCTACCTCCTCACCTTCCGTTGTCCTTTCCTCCCTGTTGGAAGCACACTGCTCTCAGGTTCTTCTCTGGTGCGTCCTCAAACTCTCTCTGCTTGAAACAGAATTGCAGCTGTATAAACTGTAATTGACTTCCTTATAATCATGTCAAATCACAGTTCTTGCATCTAAATTAGGCCCCAGAATGCTTAAAAAGTAAAACAGTGATTGTGTCCTGAATGAAAACTGGAGACTTTTACAATCCGGAAATAGTCTGCTGTTCAGAATCACCTAAATACTTTGGTGTGAGTGGACGAAGGATGCAGGGGGTACCAGAGAATAACCCCGCATTGAGGAGTAACGTTTTTCTTCCCTTCTACCTGGAGGTGTGAGGGCCGAGGTGGGGGGTCTTCCTTCAAGCTCTGAGAGGCTACATGCTTGCTTGCCTGCCTGCCTGGCCAAACCTGGTCTGTCTGTTTTTATTTCTCCTTCCTTCTCTTCTTCTGCTCTGCATGATCATCAACACCAGCAAGCCCATTCTGGCTTCTTGTCCTGTCTGCTTTGGTCTTGGTACCTGACCTTTTTGTTTGTTTGTTTGTTTGTGTGGTTGTGTTAGTGCCAACCACTGACGGAGAACATCTCTGTTGGTTTTGCTCTCCACATGTAGCAGCACCACCAAGTTGGATGGATAACTGCGCTGAGCAAAACTTGGAACAGCTCTTGACAGGGTTCTGGGTTTTACTTGGAGAAGAATATCTAGATAACTTAGTAATCCTGTTTTTAAGATAGGCCCCAGGCTCAGCCCGCCAATGGCAACTCTTTCGGCCTCTGGAGAAGCACAAACAGATGGGCTGTTAAAATATATAGACAAACAGGCCTGTATTCTAGCTTTTTCGCCAACGTAGCCATTTTCAAAGACTGTGACCTTGGCTCAGTCATCACCCACACAGATATGCAATAGCATTGACCCTCTCCCAGGTAAAGGCCCTGTGTGTCCCATTTCCCCAAATTAGTTTAGCGTATCTGGGAACAGGGAATATGAATTCCTTAGAAAACTCTAAACTGAGTGAACCTGCAAATATTAATGATGCATTAGTCCCTTTTGGTGTGTTTCATATGTAGTTCTGCTCTGACAAGGTTGTACTGTTTTTGCTCATTTCTGGAGAGTTTGCACTGGATGCTTTAAAGAGTCTCTGTTGTTCAGGAATATGCTAGTTTGATGAAATCTTTGATTTTACAATGTGCAAACGTGTTGGTTCAGGATGGCCTCCTAACATCAATAGCCCAGCTTGTCATCAATAACAGCTAAAAACAGTAATCATCAAGCCCCCTAAGAAGATAGCAGGTCTTCATGTTGGTTTTGTATGAATGTAATGGTGAATGTAAGATTATAGTATTGCTGCCTGACTGTCCATGACTTCCAAAGAAGTGTACATGCTATAAAGAACCTGTTATTTACCATTAATTTTTAAGTGGTTGTTATTATATTTATTTATATATATATATATATATATATATATATATATATATAGTTGTATATTTCATTATTTATTAAGTGTTAAGAGCAAAGCTAAAATGCTCAGCCTCTCACTCTATTTCTGTCAGTAAGTGATTTGTGCCATAACCATGTTGTTATTAAAATGACTCAAGTCTCTCTAGCTTGTTTGCAATGCACTTGTAAAGGACTCAAATCATTGTAAGACTCAAGTCATGCTAGAAATGGGTGGGATCCGGTTACCTCCCAGTTTTTTTCTGTCCTCTCTATATGCTGTAAGGCCACTATCTGATTTTAGTTTCATTACAGTCATGCCTGAGCTGCTGCCAGTGACATACCCAAGATGCTGCAGTTTAATTTCCTGTCCAGACTACTTAGCCCACATCACAGACAAGCAAGCAAATAGATTCCTTTTGTTGCAGTGCTCAGTTTTTTTTCACTCCATATGTGTGTATATGCACGGGTGTTTGTGCGTGCACGCCTCAGAAGTCATGATGGTTACCCTTCCTTGGCTGTGTTTGTGGCACTCTTGTGTCCAGCGCTGTCCACACCGCTGCCCTGGCTCTCACAGTGCCTTTAACACATGCAAAGAGAATAAAACACTAACCTGCACCTTCTCTTTGTTTTGTTCTTTTTCCATAGAACACGTCAGGGATGGAGTCACAGACCCTCGTGGACGATCTGTCGCCAAAGAAGAACACAGTTCTCAAGGTGTGTGTGCATCTGTTTTTGCTTGTGGAACATTTGTGTATCCATGACCACAGCTTGGTGAAATTGAGATCTGCAGCTCAGAGTATTTAAATATAGCGTAAGCTGCGCAGAAATGACACATAATGTATGAACTGTGTACCTTTTTTGTAATTTAAATCTCCCACCCAGGGGGGGGCCTCATATAAACATTGATAATAGTGTGGTTAAAGTTTCAGTTAAATTTTCATAATTGAAAATTTGAGAAAAATACGATTTTATTTTGGATTCGCAGCATACTCTGACATCAGAAATTTCTTATGGATATCCTGTTCCCTTCATGCCTCTATTCAAGTAAAAATCTCACACTGATGTTGACAAATGGTGTTGACACTAAGCATTTTTTTCCTATTCCCACACATACACACCCACTACTGCGGGCTTCCAGTGGTTTAACGAGCTTTAACCCTTAGCAATGAAAATTGATTTTTAACGTAGTCCATTCTCCATGCTCTTGATCCTGTACACAGACTATATGAGGCCCAGTACAACAACTTTCAGTTTGAGTCCCCATTTTAATCCAACACACTAATTTCAATAATGGGAAAAAAAAAAGTAGACTTAAAAGTAGTTTAGGTGATGTTGTGTATATGCTGCTGTAGTAACTAGATTTCAGTTCAAGTAGTATTTTTCCAAATTTTACGTAAGTCTGAATCTAAGCTTTACACCATGATGTGGCAGTCTACAGGTGATGCTCTCTACAGGTGACGCCACCATCTAATATTTTCAATCCATATAGAAATAAGATTCTGCTCAAGAAAATGTGATACACAGCTGAGATAAGCTCCTGTGTAACACCCAAAGACTAGAAGAGTGCAGCAACTGAACCGATTTGCTTCATATGAATCCCTTAAAATACTCTCAATATAACATAAATACATTTTTTAAAACATTTATTGAATCTGCACGTGTCCCTGATCTTTACAGCTTAGTAATGGTCCTGTCATGGGGTCCCGCAAGCGTCCATCAGAGGGCAACTATGAGAAGGAGAAGGAACACTGCATCGCCCTGTTTGACCAGTGGTCGGAGGCCGACCAGGTGGAGTTTGTCGAGCGCCTGATCTCCCGTATGTGCCACTACCAGCACGGCCACATCAACTCCTACCTCAAACCCATGCTGCAGAGGGACTTCATCACTGCGCTGCCAGGTACAAATACAGACAAAAATGCAACGTTTAGCAGCAACCTCTCCAGTGTGAGCTCAATCTTCCCTAAGGCAGTGTGACTGTACAGTTAAGCACACATAAGACTCATCATTTTAATTTTCTACCAATTTCCCTGAAAGAAAAGATTGGGTGTCCACACACCCAAAAGTTGCTTTCTGTATCATGAGGGCGATCGTTGTAGTTTAGAGTAAGTGAGGCCCTCTTCCAATGAACACAGCAACAGAAAGTTTGTACTTCAAATGGTATTCCTAAAAGTTTCACCCAGGTTTTTGTATTATTGATTTTCTTTATCTGTTTTTTTGGGACATTTTTTAAAAATGAAATAAATACCAATAAACACAGATTACTTTTGAAAAATAAAAAACGAAAATAATGATCCCCAGGCACAGATAAACCGACCAGATGAAATCCTATTAATTTTGCAGCAGGCACTCACTCAGCCCCTTCTCTTCCTCTCTCCAGCCCAAGGCTTGGATCACATAGCGGAGAACATCCTGTCTTTCTTGGATGCACGCTCGCTATGCTCAGCAGAGCTGGTGTGTAAGGAGTGGCAGAGGGTCATCTCTGAGGGTATGCTGTGGAAGAAGCTCATTGAACGCATGGTCCGCACTGACCCGCTCTGGAAAGGCCTGTCTGAGAGACACCAGTGGTGAGAATGAACATAGACCCATTTACACAGACAAACAGGGTTAGCTATCCTAGTTTTGTTTTACATTAATATCTAAAAATAGCAGACAGTCTGGAGATTAAGAAATTAACAGGATGCTTTCTGAGGATACAGGTAAACTGCTTATTTTCAGTGTGCTCATTAGTCTTGTTTGTGTAAAGGAAAGAAGAGGAAGTAAGATTATACTTGGTTGGTCTTGAGTGTCCGTTGTAGGTTTAAAAAAAAAAATCCCCCCAAAAAAATTTGATACAAAGCAGATGTCATTCTTATATTTCTCTTCCCCTAGGGAGAAATATTTGTTCAAGAACCGCACGTCAGAAGTCCCACCCAACTCCTACTATCACTCCCTTTATCCCAAGATCATCCAAGACATAGAGGTAAGAGACAGCGAGATGGATTTCAGTATTAACTGAACACTTTTTTTTGTAGGTTTTAGTTTGTAGTTTTTAGATTTTGTGCAGCTTTCATTGTTGCACCAGATATTATTTTCCTTACTTGTTAAAAATGTCACTTTGCTGCCTGCAGGGACTGTCTTAAACATGAAGCAGCTCATCTGGACTTAATATATGTACATAATACATGCTTTAGTTTTATAGAGTATATGCATCACTGACCTACACATGGCACATTATTGACCTTAAAAACAGTGGGAAAAGATATTTGTCTACGTATCCCATTGGTTAATAGTGTTGTTTCAAATGTAGCAAGTTTATTCACACTTTCAGAAGCTTTTTTTAGACAGAATGTTGCTTCACTCGTGTAGAAAATTTACAGCTTATTAATAAAATTGAGTTAATTGTCTTGGTGTTAGTGTTCTAATGACAGTAATCTCATAGCCACTTTCCACCTCGCTAGATCTCACATCTGTTTCTGTCCCCTCTAGTAACATTACATAACATGATATTTGCCTCCATCTTCTCTCTGTCCAACTGGAGTGTTTCTCTTCCTCTCTGTCCTCTATGTGTTTGTCTCATTGTTTCTCCCTCTTTCCTCCAGACTATTGAGGCTAATTGGCGATGTGGCAGACACAACTTGCAGAGGATTCAGTGTCGCTCAGAAAATAGTAAAGGGGTATACTGTCTCCAGTACGACGATGACAAGATCATCAGTGGCCTTAGGGACAATTCCATCAAGGTACGTTTATATTGAACATCGAGGACAGTCTGAGGTCTGTGAAATTATGACTTGGCCCACTTTGTTGTTATCTTTGTCACTGTGCCCTGCCAGCTATTTCCTCTTTTTTCTAAACTCAGAACTTCAGAACTACCTCAGAGATCTGTATAGTGGGCATGTTGGCAGGTACTTTGATTTACAACTTAATAAAATACTGTTTGTTTTATTATATGAGGTATAATTTCCTTATGTTCTAATGTCAAATCACTCTGTCGACATTGTCTAAGTGGATGGTATGTTAATGGGCAATGTACTGACAGTTCCTGGAAACAAAAACTCATTGCCTAGAATTACAGCTGATGGCACATGTTCTGCAGCAGCAATGCGGCAGGATGTGAAACTCATCAGGACCAGCTGATTTTGTGAGAAATCGATAAACTTGTTTACAGAATTACATCTTTTTTGTTCTGTGTTTCCATATGGTTATTGGTTACTAGAGCTGTTAAGACTTAAATGTATTTTTGACAGCATTGATTTTGTTATCTTTATACAAGGTGGATAAAAGAGTGCTACTATATCTATCTATCTATCTATCTATCTATCTATCTATCTATCTATATAATGTGTTTTTTTATGTTTGCAAAGTAGTGAGTGAGGTTAGTTGTTGTCCCTTCTTTGGCCATCACACCACATCGGTCCACATTTCCCACAAACTGATGATAATGATAACAGCATCCTTTTTACAAAATGCAAAGTATTGCCCCACCACTAAGTCTATCTTTTTTTAAGGGCAGAGTTGTCTCAACCTCTCAGAAAGGATGTCTTTGATGAGTGTTAGACCCTGAGGCACATTTCAGTTTGTGTGAAAAATTATAATCCAAATAAAAATAAAACTAGTTTGAACTCTTTAAACGGCAACTGCAAAACCCATTTATTATTTTCTCTTAATGTTAACATAGATAGAATTTTACCTGATATTTCTGTTGTCATTTTTAAAATCTCATCTCATATTTTATTTTTATATATATATATATACATATATATATATATATATATAT
>NTHP01000429.1:197724-228076 GCA_003416845.1 Oplegnathus fasciatus | reverse complement strand
TTTTTCCTTTTTGAAGTTTCATGACTGGCGTTGAAAACATGCTGGCCCAAACTGACCTGTAAAAGTAATTAACATGGATCCCATTTGTGTGTTTAAGCACCAGCAGTGGAGAGAGCCAACAGTGTTGGCTGTGAGAAAGACATACATGCTGTGTGTGTGGTTGTTTTCTTCCAACCTGGGTTTATGTATTTATGAATTGAATCTTTTCTCCTGGCTCAGTATGGCTTATCATCTTATTGTCTATGGCGCTGAGCTAAACCAGCAGACACTGAGACAGAACACAAGTGAATTATAGGATAAAAGGGCTCAGCTCCAGACCCGATGTGTTTTCCACTTATCTGTCTGGCCTGAGAGGAGAGGAGAGGAGAGGAGAAGATGATGAAGAGGAGGGGAGGATGGAGGGAGAAGAAGAGCGGATTTGCTTCTTATTGTTCTGGAGGAGGCTGACACACACCCAGGGAAGAGCTGAATGGCTCTTACGTACACACACAGAGCTCAGAACAGCAGTGGGGAAATGGGGCATGAACACTGCTGAGAGAATAGACCATTCTTAGCATGACCCAAATCTGCAACCTTTTCACAACCACTTATTTTTCCTCTTTGTCTTTTCTGTGTATCTCCCTCTACTTCACTTGTCTTCCTCTCTTCTCTTCCTGCTCCTGTCCTTTCTCCTCATAGATCTGGGATAAGCAGTCTCTGGAGTGTCTGAAGATACTGACCGGTCACACAGGCTCAGTGTTGTGTCTGCAGTATGATGAGAGGGTCATCGTCACCGGGTCTTCTGACTCAACTGTCAGGTACGAGGCAGATCTTGTATTTTGGAGTACGACCCAAAGCTGTGTGAAGATCAGATTCAAATCACTGAAGAGAAAGTTGTTACAGTGTTAATTAGGCTGAATGTCTGAATGACTTAATGGGATTTACTGCACAACTACATCCACTTGGATCAAATGTCATTTATCTGTGTTTACTGACCTATTTTCAGTTTGAGCACAGTCTAAATCCTTAAATTTGGCAACACATTAAAACAAAAAGCACATGGGCATTTATAGATAATAAATGTATTATCCGCAGAAGCTACTACTATGTTAGAAATTGTGTAACAGTCAGATTATAAGTCAAAATTAATGCAGCTTCTCCGTATGTCTTTTTGGGTTGATTACTCACTTACGATGTATCAGCAAAGACGAGCCAACACCAACATCAGTGTTGAAGACGATCAGACCACAAAAGTGTACAAAAGCAGAATAGTTGATTTTAAAAGCGTGTGGTCCTGCAGCACAAGTTCTCTAACTGAAGAGACTGCTTCACAGTGGAGAGCAGGTTTGGTCAGATGTACTTGAATGCTAATAAATCATATATATCAATAATAGATTGTTGATAATACATATTTTCACTATAAAAGAAACCACGGCTTACTTAAGCATTGTAAAAAGAAATGGTTTTAGCCAAAAGCTGTATTCCTGTTCTGAGTGATTAGACTGAAGGTCCTGTAAAGTAGCTAAAGTCTACTCTCCTTAAATACATTCATCCTGGCAATTGGACAAAGAGGCCGCTTTGACTATAGTTTGGCAAATAAATTGAGCATACAGCCATGTTAATTGCCCTGGTTAAGAGATACCGTTACTTTGTAGAAAATCCTCCTGGCAGTTTTAAAATGCTACAAACTGGAATTCAAAAGGGAGAGACAGGGATCTTTTGTCGACAAATTCCAAATATTCCCCATCTAATAGGTGGAGTCTCTTGTTATTTGGAAATCAGCACTGTGGATTTTTTTTTATGACAGAATAGTCACTTAACAGCAAGATGTACTCTTAGAAGTTATGATCACACATAATAGCTATGATTGGTATTTTTCAATAAAGTCACTCATCCTGAAGATGCTCTTCAACTGGTCTGATTTTTTTCCCCGTTTGTGCAAGTGGCCAGTTGGTTCAGTCATCAAAATCCTAAGTGCATCTGTAGAATACAATGAATAGTTCATCCACACAGCAAAATGTACACAACTACATACTGTACTATATGAGGAAATTACTTCTCACCAGAAACACCAGAAACACTGGCTGTTGTGTTTTTAATAACATATTTCTGTAAAATGTGCCCTCTTAATGCATTATTTCATAATGAGTCAGATTTACTATCATTACTAGAGATAGTGAGATATGTTTTATTGCAGATATTTAAAGACCTGGCTTGTGTGTGTATGTTGACACTTGCTTGGCTACTGCACACAGAAGCTCAACATTAATTCTCTTATTACTTCACACTTCAGTCGTACTCGCTGGGCTGTATCCAAGGAAAATGTGACTTCACTTCCTTAGCAACAGCTTGACAGGCACTTTGTTTGTAGGGTTGGTTGTCAGCTTTTCCAGAGTGTTCTGCATTTGACTCTTAATGCCCAGTGGTGCAGCTCAGTAACATGTTCTTCACAGCCACCCGTGTGTGCGCATATTCAACCTCTGTGTGCACATGTGTGAACTCTGAGTTACTCTCCATTGTAAAACTAATAAACATAATTCTCTCTCATGTCTCCATTGTTTTCCTTTTTCCTTTGCTCCCATTACATGGCTTTTCCACTCTCCATCTGCAACCTTCTTTTCTTTCATTTTGACCACTCTTCCCACTGCCCCCGTCTCATTTTTCTTTCCTACTCACCCCTCCTCCTATCTTTTTCTACTTTTCTCACCCCTTTGTCATTTCTTCCCTCTTTGTTTCACACCCCTCCCCTCTCATTCCACATGCCCATTTTTCCTTCCTGCCCAATTCCACCTTTTCTTTTCCTCTCTCTGCCACCTTTGCCTTCATCATTCGGCCACCCTGTCTCCCCCCTTTCTGTTTTTCTTCCTCCTGTTTCCCTCCATCCCTCTCCTCCTCCTTCAGGGTGTGGGAGGTGACGACGGGCGAGGTACTCAACACACTGATCCACCACAATGAGGCAGTTCTTCACCTGCGCTTCGCCAACGGTCTGATGGTCACATGCTCCAAGGACCGTTCAATTGCCGTCTGGGACATGGCGTCTCCTACTGACATCAGCTTACGTCGTGTCCTTGTGGGACACCGGGCCGCTGTCAATGTGGTCGACTTTGACGACAAATACATCGTGTCTGCCTCAGGGGACCGCACCATCAAGGTAACAGCAGCTATTCATGAATTAAAACCAGAGACCATCTGATTAAAAGTCTGCCTAGCAAGAAATTTGTCAATTTGCAGTGTGAAAGATTAAATAGAGAAAGGTGGACATTATAGTGTGATTATATGGACTACGATACTTTCAACGCAAATAGAAATGTCAAACTTGCTCTATAGTTTCAAACTCACCAAGTGAATCTAAAAGTTTAAAAGTAGTTATTTGGTAAGCTGTCCTCAGGTGAATAAATACAGGCCATGGTTTTACAAAGCTTTCTGCATTGCCCCCCCTGTAGGTATGGAGCACCAGCACCTGTGAGTTTGTGCGCACTCTAAATGGTCATAAGCGGGGCATTGCCTGTCTACAGTACAGAGATCGTCTTGTGGTCAGCGGCTCATCTGACAACACAATCCGGTACGTGTGTGAGATTAGAGATGTATATGGTTATTATGTAATGTTTGTATTGAAAAACATGCATTGTTAAAATCACTTCACACAAACCTGTTTGATGTAATAAATAAAGTAAAAAATACTAAGAAGTTTATTTAACATACAAGTAAGACGGGTGAAAACACTTACATTTGCTCAATTAAATTTCATTGTTTCAAGTAATACTGTACTTAACCACTAAAAACTATATAAACAGTGTAGGGACTGTACGAGTGTTTGCTAAGGCTCCTCTTTCTCCAGGTTATGGGACATAGAGTGCGGGGCATGTTTGCGAGTGCTGGAAGGTCACGAGGAGCTGGTGCGCTGCATTCGCTTCGACAACAAAAGGATTGTCAGCGGAGCCTACGACGGGTCAGTCTTGTACACACGCACACACACACACACACACACACACACACACACACACACACAGCTTTTGTCCACAGGCACATTTTGTTTCTGACGTCTCATGTTTCTCTCTGCAGCAAGATCAAGGTGTGGGACCTGCAGGCAGCCCTGGACCCACGAGCCCCCGCCAGCACATTATGTCTGCGCACTCTAGTGGTGAGTATGACTGATTTAGCCTGTCGCCACATGGCTGACTGATGGAGCTCATGCACAAGTGTCTTAAGCTGCAGTTACTTATAAGTTGTTAATAATGTTGGCATCAAAAAATCTCAACTGTATAGGATTTTTAAAAAGTTATTAGTATTAGTTTTAACTATCACTGATAGTTAATTTCACTTCTTCTAATGTGCATCTTGTTGGAGATTTTGAGAATCATTAAAGAGATTTTAAAGAGACAACCACTCACTTGCTAATTTCAGGTACAGGTCTACCTGTATGCATAGTATGTTAACGTAACTTCTTAATTCATTGTGTTTTCAGGAGCACTCTGGCCGCGTGTTCCGCCTCCAGTTTGACGAGTTTCAGATCATCAGCAGTTCTCACGACGACACCATTCTGATCTGGGACTTCCTGAACGTCTCGACCAATGGCCAGTCAGAGGGACGGTCTCCCTCCCGCACCTACACTTACATTTCTAGATAGCAGGTACAATGATAAACACAAACACACACTCACGCCTCTGTAAAAATGTTTCAGCCTGCATCACACATCAGGTTGTGTGCGTAGTTCAGAGAATGACATTCAGGCAGTATGTTTATGCTTGCTGAGCAGACCCATGTGTGATTGCAGACTCTTTTTTACCCCCCCAGGTGGCGCCATCCACCGCACCCTTTTTTGGAGGAGCCCAGGGCTGATGGGTGCGTCCTTCATGGACAGGAGCCCATCTCTTCTCCTTCCTCCTCGTCATCTCTCTGTCCACCTCCAAACCCGCCCCCGCCACCTCCACCTCCCTGCCCGTTCTGACAGACTCTTGAGCTTGTGCCCAATGCCTGCCAGTACCGTGACATCCACACACAGACACACACACACACACACACACACACGTCAACACTGATGAGGATTCCCTACTACAGAACCAACGCAACTCTCCCAAGAAGTTCACCTTCTACTACTAATTTATGTTTTGTAAAGTACACTAATGACAGTATTAACTTAGACATTATGTAAGTCACAAGCTCCCTTTTGTCCCCTTGATACAAATGTCAAGCAGCTTCTGCTCCTCAGTTTTCAACCCCTGCCAAAACAAGTTTCCACAGACATGGAATTGCTTATAGATATATATTTATATATATTACACACACATACATACACACACACACACACACACACAGTGGCACAGCTGGACAGAGGATGACCGGAGCTGTGATGCGGGAGACAGAGACTCTTTACTCAGCTCTAGGAAAGGAGGGAAGGATGGGAGATGGAGGGAGTGAACGAGGGAGAACCGTGTCGGGGATGACTTCCCCCGCTCCCTCTCACTCCCTCTCACTCCTCCCTGTCTCTCTCTCTCCACCCCCACTCGCCCCCCCCTCCCCTTCCCCTCTAACCCCCCCAGAGATGCACACTCGCTTGGAATACGGGGGCGCACACACTCAAAGTTTGCGTGAGTGTGTGTTTGTGTATGTGGACTTGTGAAACGGCAGAACAGAGCAGAAGCGTCAAACAGACAGACATGCATGTGAGGTTGCCTTGGATACAGCATCCTGGTACACCTCTGCTTTTTTTTTCTCTTTAACTCTTACTTTCTTACTGTTTTTTATTACTGTTATTTTCTCATTTTATTTGAGTATTTTGGTTCTTAGTACAAAAATCATACTAAGCGTAGTCCTCTTTCTCTTTCCCTCTCTCTCTCTCTCTCTCTCTCTCTTACTGTCTTTACATTCTTTCTTCTAACTTCGACCCTTGTTCATCTGTCCCTTTGACTCCATCTTTCTCTCCCCCATCATCTACGTGCTTGCTTTGGTTATGAGAGAAGCTGGAACTCAAGAGCTCAAATTTAGCTGTAAACGGAGTTGTCTTGTCAAAAATTGTGTTGTATATTAAAAATGATTTTTTAAAGAAGAAAATGACCTTATTGTGAATAAAGTACTTGACAGTGGTGGAGTGTTGAGCCAACTGTAACATGAATGAGTGTCTAATTGTCTGTCTGTTCTTGTCTGTGTGTGTGGGTGGATTTGTGCTATGCTGCCTCTCTGACATGTAGATGCAACACTCAGTGGGCCTTCAGTCTGTTCCTTTTGTACTTCAGACAAACATCAGTGAACCAGTGGCTGTTTGTCCTGCAGACATCAAAGAATTTAGATATTTATTTGTAATTTTGTGTGGAATTTCAGATTGTTCACCAGAAAACACACTTGTTTGACAAAGAAAAGCTTAATTCAAGATTCAGTTATTAGATTTTTCTGAAGACCACAGCATCTTGTGGAGTTTTCTCAGTTGACCAACTCAGCAAACTCTGTCTTTTGAGGAAAACGAAGGAGGAAGATGTAAGCTCAGTGAAAAAAGTAGTAGAGTGGACCGTGAGTAAAGATTGTGTGTTTTGTTTTTTTTGTTTTGGTCAAACTGCTGTTTCCAAGGTCAAGAAAAAATGTTAATGCTCTGTAAAACTGTGTGCGTTTACATGCGCAATAGTATCCCGGTTTTGAGTCTTACTCAACATATGATGTTTACATGGAGCATGAGAAACCTGGTTCTTCAAGTCCTTGTAGACCTCTGGAACAGTATCCAGGTTTCTGATCATCTGTGTACAGCTGTGTCTTGATTTCTTACCATCTCAGCCGCTGTGTTTTTTACCAACAAACCGTATCCTGGTTTCTATTGGAGTCCTCCAGGTAGCATGTGGTAGAATATGATGTTTACAATAGCAACGCATAACCAGGATACTCCAGAACTCTGATTGTAACCAAGATACTAGAGCGCATGTAAACACACTCACTGATTTCTGAGACAACAAGAACTGATGGAATTTGTGATGTCACAAAGGTTTAGAACTCAAAACAGAACTTGACACACAAACCTGCTGCAGTTAAATGTAAATGATCTGTGGGTGAGAGGTAGATGTAAGCCTTGTGTGTCAACTGTGGTATCAATATGGATAGCAGTGTTTAGGTAGGTCGTTTTAAATCATCTTTTTGTCCCGTCATAAGTCTTCAGGTGATTGACATTTCTTGATACACGTTGGCCTTTAGTTACTTTTATTGAACTTTTTACACATTTGACTGAAAAACCCAATCACCTGTCAATCACTTGTACTCACTTTATTAACAATGTTTCTGACCTCAGATGTTCATTGGGTAAAATTAATTTATATATTATTTATATGAAACATTAATATAGATGAATACAAGTGATTGAAAGTGTGCAGAATTCCTTGTTTTTTGGGGGGTTTGACAGTCAAACGTTTGCATCCACCAAGTCCCAATATTAAAGTCAACTTTGTTTCATTCCTAACCACATTTTTTTATGCATTACAAATTCACTGTCAGCTGTTTTGATTCTACGCACCTGTCAGTAAGACTTTCCAGTGTGCCAAAACAAATTTTCATTGTTACTTTTGACTTGAAGTCCTTTAACGTGAAACAAATATTGGTTGAACTGTACCGTGTGGTGACATTGTTAGTGTATGAAGGATGGCCACCAGGTGGGAGTATGAACACAGCTATCTCCCACAGTGTGTGTTTATGAGACTTGGGCTTTGACTGTTTGGTAGCCAAGTTTGGAGTCTAAATAACCTGTTACAGTAGATCACATACCCACTCTTGTAAACACTGTAACTGTGAAGGAGGAATGTATGTTTGAGATGCTTAAAGTGGTGCCTTTATAGCAAAGCGCTGGCCAGTGTAGTCGAGCTCTATAATACGTCTGTCTGGTTATTGTACAGTGTGTATTCTCTCGACTAGGAAAAGGAGGGGAGTTGGCCTGCTGACGGGGTTGGTTTTCTACATTTCTGGGTTTAGTTTAATATAGTAGAATGTTTCAAATTCTGGGAATAAGTTATGTGGAATGGATTTGTGCTTGGTGGAGCACCATTAGTATATGATGTGTGTATGTGTTGGATATGGGTGTGTGTGCTTCCTCTGGGTCTGTGGGATTTTGGCCCATAATTCCTGCAGCTCTCAGGTCACAGCTCCGTTCTCACGCACATATTTGGCATTCCTTCCCCGACATGATTACCATACACCTTCCACTCTGGGTTTGGCTACGCAGAATATTTCCATCATTCCCGAGTGGAACTGGAGCAACGTTCCAGAAATGAACAACTCACCCCACCACCCCCTACTCGCTCTTCTTTATCCCACCCCCACACCCCGTTTCCCTTCCACCCCACTGTCTCCTCCTTATACCACCCCCCTCCAGCACAGATTCCTGCTGCCTTGCAATAGGAATCCTCCGGTACAACCCTTTTTTCCCCCTGAGTCAGCTGTTTGTGTCTGCCGGCATGATTGGGTCATTTGGCAGCGACATCTCTTCAGTGACCTCCTGCTAGGATAGGGAAGGAAGGGGAGGGATGGGGGGATAAGAGCAGGATAGATGAGAGGAGAAGCAGCTATGAAACTCTATCTCACTACTGCATGTTTCCCTTCCACTGTTCAGTCTGATCCTTCATGCTGTGTATTCATGGCAAAACTTCATAATGCTGAGGGTGACTTGATTTTTGCGCAACAGTTGGTACTCAGCGGTTTTTAGGCAGTTTCAAAGGCTGGTCCATCTTAGATTTGTATTTTTTAATGTCTGACATTCGAGCTTCAGTGACTACTTCAAACAGTACTGACAAGAACTATTTGTTCTTCTGTGGCCTTTAAGTGCTTGCACCTTGTCTCTATTAGAAATGTGCTGGTTTGATTTTAAAGTGTTGCAGGGGTTGAAGAACTTTTCCCAGTTTGTATGATGAATTGTTGAGGGAAATACAGAATTTCATAGTTTTGCAGAGAGTGAAGTTCTTGCCATTGCATGACAGTTTGCTATTGGCCATTGATACTTGCTCAGAGAACATTTTCAAATCTGTTACGTAATTTTCTAATAATTTTGAAGCCAGCTAGGGCTGCAACTAGCAATTAATCTGTCTATTATCTTTCCCAATTAATCAATTTCTTTTTCATCTATAAAATGCCTATTAGTAGTGGGCAATATGGATCAAATTTATCAAGGTAGATGTAATTTTATATCAAAATATTGATATATATCTTGATACAGAAAATTTCAGATATGAAGTGAGAAGTTCTTCATGGATAAAATAACTAGAGGGCAATGTTTGTTGGTTAATCCAGTGAATTAAATACCTAAAAAATTAAGGTACATTGATGCAAAAATCCTGCAGCTATTATTGTGTAACAGAACCACAAATATTAAAGGGATGGATATCTTGGTATAAACGGTAAGGCACAATCTCTGATAGTTGACAGATTTATATTATATCATCATATTGCCCAACCCTACTGCGTATCACAATTTCTCAGAGAGCGAGGAAATGTTTTCAGACTGCTTGTTTTGTTGAACCAACCGTCCAAAACCCAAAGATTTTCAATTTAGGATGATAGAAAACAGAGAAAACCATCAAACACTCATATTACAGGAGCTTTAACAAGCAAATTTTGGGCTTTTTTGCTTGCTTCATGACTTAAACGATTAGTAATGATCAAATTTGTGGCCAATACATTTTTTGTTGATCAACCGATTGAGCACTAAAGCCAGATGACCACATCTGGAGCCTCGGTGAACTTGAATCTCTTTCTACAACATATCTCCTGACAGAAAAGAGAGTAAGTGAAGAAGCAGTTTAAAGAGGCTGCGAGACACAGGAAATGTTTCTGTAGGGTTTACTGAGTCGAGAAAGACTGCTGCACACAGAGCTGAAATAAATAAATGAAATAATTTTATCGTAATAATTATAGTAACCATCATAGTAAGATTGCTTATTTAGGGTTTCTGTCTTCTTTTATATATATAATATATATAACTTTCAATAAATTGTTCCCTTTAATATTTTTTCTCCTGTGTGTATGCATGAGACTTTGGTTTGTTCCACTGAATGTCCTGGTAGCAGCATTCTGTATCCACGGTATCGCACAGGAGCATCATCCCCTGGGTCGTTTCTATAGCAATGCTAATCGACAAGGCACCCTCCCCGCCGCGCTCTCCCCTGCGCTCGTCACCCTCTACACCTATAAGCTGAGGGTGTAGTGTCCTCGATGGGGAGGGGGGCAGGGCTTGGGGAGGAGTCATGAAGAAGCTCTCCAGTTGTCTTTGGTCGGCCGTTGGTTTGGTTTGCTGTGATTGGCTGGCTGTTTTTGGTGCAGCTTGGTTTTTATACATTCTAGTTCCTAAAGCTTCAGTCCCTGCGGTGAGTTGTCACGGGTTCATGCAGAGACTGGATGGTCCCTTTCCAGAGTCCCTCGTGATCCAGCTTCACTCATGGTTGTTGGTGCACTCACTCACACACACAAACACACACACACACACACACACACACACACACTCTTACATACATTTCCTTGTCGTCGTCTTCTTACAAACATGCATTTATTCAGTAAGTCACTCACTCCATCGTTCCCTCATTCATCCTTTTGTCATCCATCCTTCCACTCATCCAACTGTCTCACAGGTTCCCACCGGTTTAGCAGTGAGACAAATAAGTGCGTCACATGTCAACAATCCATTATTGGTCCATTTGATCTGTGCAGATCACTCTATCCCTTTGTCCACCCCTTCCTGTTTTCCCTTTATCCGTAGGCTAAGCACCCACTCTCTTGTTCAGTCAGTCTTTCCCACCGTTGTTCTCTCTCTGTATGGTCCAGTTGTAATCCCATACTTGATATTGTCCAGCTGGTCCAGAAGAGG
The DNA here is from genome assembly GCA_003416845.1 of Oplegnathus fasciatus. Taxonomy (NCBI): domain Eukaryota; kingdom Metazoa; phylum Chordata; class Actinopteri; order Centrarchiformes; family Oplegnathidae; genus Oplegnathus; species Oplegnathus fasciatus. Next base: position 217,275 of record NTHP01000429.1, on the reverse strand, counting down.
AGACATGAAGGCCTTGTGGTTTTTGTGGTTGTGGAATAAAGGCCTTCGTAGAGCCTGGGACTCTGGCTGCCCTTCAGGTTTCCTGTCAGTATTTCTGGCCTATGAAGGGAAGCAGACCAGGTCCGTAGAGCTTCCAGCGATGGACCAGTAATTGTCCAGTTGGTCCAGTAAGGGAACTAAAACTGAGAGGAATGATCACTAACTAAGGGGCTGTAGTGGCAAATTAGTAGGTGTAAAGCTAAACCCCATGAATGATTCATCAAGTTTCTGGTCAATATTTGTCCCAACAAAGAGAGATGTTCAGTCGTGTGCGACAGAAGAGATGATTGGGTTAGCCATTGGCAGGCTCAGGTCAAGACTTTGGATGACAAGACAGTGGGTGCTAGCGTTAGCCACTACTAGCGGGGCCCAGTAGCGCGCACCCTCTTTCCCCGCTTGCTGATGGTGGTGAAGCGGAAGGGTGTGGTGAGGTCGGGCTGCTCCCCAGGCGGGAAGCGTTTCATGAAGTGTACGTCCTGCTGGTTGGGGAGTGTGTGGGGGCCGCGGCGAGGACGGCCCCTTTTAGTGAAGCCCACATACCAGCCTGTGTAGCGCGCTGACATCAGAGCTGTGTAGTGGTTTTCCAGAACCTTTTCCACAAAGACGCAGTCGGCGCTTCGATTACTGGCCTTCTGAGAGAGCAGAGAAACCACAGGACACACACACACACACATTGGGAAAAACAAAGAGAGGCTGGTCAGGAAACTGTAAGATGCTAAGATATTCTTGATAAACATGTCTCTAAAATAAAGACGTCTCACCTTTCCTACCAGCTTGCCGCGGCGGTTCATGCACAGGTAGAAATTGGTTTCTTTGCCCCGGATTCTCACCTGGCTACCAAAGGTGTCGGCCTCCACTACGAGCTGGGCTTGTGAAGGGACAGACAGAAGGACAGACAGACATTAGAGCCACAGGCGATGCAGAGAAATACAGCATGTTGTGTTAACAGGATTAATTAGGTTGTATCACACAAATATTAGAGGTAGAAAGATAAAGGTAGCCCAAATTTAGAGCTCACTTAGTTTCGTGTTGTGCGAGATTACTTGCCATAGCAAAGAACAACATTCAAGCTTACACGAACAACCCCACTGCCAAGTACTGTGACGCTAATTGCACAGATTACCAGCCACCATTAAATCAGATCTGGCTTTAAACCAGATAAGGCATTCACATCGAATCACAGTTTTGGGATTCATAGTTGCTATTAAACGTGCTGATAAATCACAGGCAGATGTAAATGTCTCTGGCTGGACAGATGGTTGTCAGATAAGCCCGGTCACACACATGGATGTGAGGCCGCTGACCACAAATGGGCCTCGTAAAAAAGATAACAGCCAAGAGTAGTCGGAGCACGGTGGGCCGAGAGGAGCGGGAGAACACTCAGACTGAGTGGCTGCGATACTGTTGTTTTAAGGTGTGTGCACGTGTGCGCGTACCTCTGTGTATCTGTGTGTGTGCAGGTGCGTGCATGTTCATCCTTCCAGGCAATACCGCTTCACCAACTACACATCTTCAGAGAGCGCTTGTGCCTGTTTAAAAATAAATCCCTAAAATGGTTCCTACATGACCTTAGTCAACAAAGGGGTCAAGAGAAATCAATACCTCCCTCCCTCTTGCCCTCTTCCTCTCTCTTCCCCCAACTCTCCTCTCGTCTCCCTTCTGCTCTTTCGCTTCATGAGTATACCTTCATGCACCCGCCCCTTCTTTGCTTTATTTCTTCTCTCTCCGCTCCTGGCTCCCCTGTGTAATATACCTCATCGCCATAGTTGGTCAGTTTTGGGTGGATTGTTCAGCTTAAGAGTGCCATTTGCCAATAATCAGACAGGATTTTTGCATCTATGGTCCCATCCATGGCTTGAAGTAGCGTGTTAGCAACCTGACATGTTTGTGAATGGACGGGACTTGCAATATGAGCCACTGCTGGAGCACATACAGAAATATGAACTCTAGCTTTATGGCTTGGCTTTCTTCTGCCCATTGACTCTGTGCGTGGTTTAAGAATGGGTTAGACATCATTACAGACGGAGAAAGGTGGAGAGGAAGAGGGAGTGGGGGATGGACAGAGGGAGTGTTAGAGGATGGTGGGAGGGAGGGAGAGGAAGCCTGCTGTTTTAAATCCAGAGGAGACAACAGGGAGGATGAGAAATCAATGGAGGGATCGGTGAAGGAGATGAGTTTCTAACACTCGGTCCGACACTCTACCTGCCAGGCTTCTCCTGCTAACTCGCACTTTTTTTCACTAACACCTTCTCTCTCTCTCTCTTTCTTTTGCTCTCTTGCGAATCATTGAGTCAGCAGCCAGTCGATGAGGTCTTTGTACTCCCAAGACAAGCTCCACTGCCCCTCTGCCAAAGCCTGGGGAGGCATGTGTGTGTGCTTTTGTGAGTGCGCCTGCACAGTTGCATTCTGTATCCGTTCATGCATGCACTTGGTCAACCTTCAAGTCTTTGTACTTGCAGCCGTTAGTTGGTGCGAGCGTGCATGTGTGTGCAAGTAAGCGTCTAACTGTGCATACACTCACATACCAAAGCCTGTGTTCTACTGTGTGTGTGTGTCTTACCATATTTGTCTCCATCTTCTCCTCGAGCACTGATTCTGCGTCCCAGCACCTGGACGTGTTTGCCGCTGGTGCGGCTGTAGAGCTGGTAGACCCGGTGGTGTCGCCGACTCATGGTGTCTCGCACCTGCGTCTGGTTCTCCACATGCACACTGAAGTTGACCCCATCCACACCAAGTACCTGCTGGGAACACATACACACACATATACACACACACCCAGAGGTTGGCACACACATACAGACACAGAGAGTCATGAACAGGCTTGAAAAACTGCAGTACCAGTATACAACTTGTCTTTTATACTGTACGATCGCTCTTTGTCATCCATGCAGACTCTCACCTGTAATGGATTGCACATCACCAGCAACATCTGGATACATCTGGGAAAAGCAGAAACAGATGAGTTTAGAAATATGTAAGCAACACTGAATGTTGGAAGAGTTATGCGTGACACCATCATTTCCATCTCTTTCTTCTCTGCCGTTCTCTCTGTTCAACATCTCTTTTCCTTATTGGGTGATTACTCACACTGCTGGGTGTGTGGCTGGCACAGCGACTTGACATACAGACAGGCAGATGTCCAGGGATCAGCAGACAGACAACACCCAGAGCAGTGTTTATTGTTACGCTACCAGCCTTCTGTCCAAACCCACTTTCTGACCCGTTCGTGACTCTCGCCACACCAAAATCTGGCCTCCAAATGACCTGATTGGACCGTGGCGAAATGGCAAACATGCCGAGACAACTAGAACATGTTTTGGTTTGGACATCTAAGGGAAAGGGCTGGCTTATTTGGCTGCTCCGTGTATGTAGACAGCTGGGCTGGACTACAGGTGTACACTCCGCTGTGATGTGGCTTTGGAGAGGGGCGAACTGTGGTTACATTTAGAGATGCTATGAATAAGTGAGAACATGAGCTACCAAAATGTGTGGAAAGATGATTTATGGAGGAATCAATTGGTGGGGAGTAACAGTGGTGATGTAGCATTCAGAATTAATGTGTATTGTCCATATAAAAATCTAACTTTTAGGTATTATTTCTTATTATTTACTCATCCTTCTGACTATATGGACTGTTACAGACATTTATGATTGAAACAGCTGGTTACAGTTACAATTAAAATTCTTCTCACTTTATCATATTGCTTAATTGAAATTTAGACCTTGACCTTGGATGTATCAAATGTTATTTACGACTATACTAAGGGAGTGATTGTGTTGCGCAAAATCTGCTCTGGCAGTCCTTGAACTGCTCTGAATTAGTGGCTGAAGACTTGATGAAGTTCAGAACCAAGTGTGTGGGCTGAAAAGCAATTCTACGAATTTCGTCTTTCCCCACCTCATCTTTTGCTATCTCCCTGCATGCCTCTTCTCTCTCTCTCTCTCTCTCTCTCGCTGCTCCTCTCTCTCTCTCTCTGACTTGTTGTCCTCCCTATCTCTTCTCTACCTTATCTCTCCCTCCCTGTCTCTCTGTCCACTCTACCTTTCTCCTATCGTTCCCTGCCTCCCATCTTCCTTTATGTTTGGGGTTAGCAGGGTGACTCCTCCACACTGTCATGGGCATGCACACAGATGTGCAGATGTGTGCAGGGTGTGTGTGTGTGTACAGGAGGAGCAGGCAGCTGACAGCTGGGCCAAAGCAAAGACATACTCGCTGCTGAGAGAGGGAGATAGCGAGGAGGAGAGAGAGGTAGACTGAAAAGTACACAAAGGGATAGGGAGAAGGCAGGACAGAGGAAGGTGATGTAAGAATAAATAGAGGGGAGATGGAGCAAGAGAAGGCTGACGGATAATGAAAGAGGTGAGAGATAAAATCAGAAAGAATGGGGAGATGCACAGATGTGAGAAGGGGGAGAGCGGGTCAAAAAAGACTAACATTACATCTTGAAGGACGGAGGAGGAAAAGTGGCAAAATTAGAGACAGTAGTGTAACCACAGAGTGTGGTCTGGCGTGAGAAGTAGACAAAAAGATAAATAATGGGAATGAAAGAGGAGGGGGGTTCAGCTCATGCACATCGTAACACATGTCACTGCCTCCTGACTAACACACACACATATACCATCTTGCTTCCTGTCTCTCTTCCCTCCTCTTTCTCAACATTTCTTTCCCATAGCTGGTGTGTTGGCCCCTGGGTCGTTCTAATAGATGCAGATATCCCGGGCAATATAGTAGAGTGTTGGCCCTCACATTTTGCCTGCGCAGCCGAAAAAACCTGAACGCCTGTGCATTGTGAGGACTCTCAGCTGTTAAAACACCACAGCTGCACTGCCGCCGAGGACACTGCAGGAAAAGTGCCTCGGCACTGGATTCCCCCGCTCCCACAAAAACCACAGACACTCCATATTATGCCAGCCACAGAGAGAAAGAGAAGGAGAGAGGAAAGAGGGAGACAGGATCAGCCGGGGGTGGGGGAGGGATGAGAAAACGAGAGAATAAGAGAGCACCGAGTAAAAGTCAGGGAGAGTAAAGACAGAAGGAGGTATGGAGAGAGGGAAAGCCCGGTGCGCCTTGGCTGGCAGCCAAAACAAGCAAGGGTCTGACATCATAAACCTGCGTCCCAGCAGATCTACCATATGGAGGCTGCGGTTAGACTAGCAGGCCTCAGCACCGAGGACTGGGCAGCAGCGTGGAGTGAGAGCGGTCGGCCTGGTGGGACTCAGCACTGAGCAGTGGTTTCAGCTGTGTGTAGCAGTGGTTAGCGTGGTAGGCCGACACTGGAGCAGTGGGCTTCGGCACGGTGCAAGAGTTTCAGATGTTCAGCAGTGGGCCTCGGTGAAGAATAGTGGTTAGGCTAGTGGGCGTGTGAGTGGTATCAGCAGTAATAGGGCCTATGGTGGAGCAATGGTTAGGGAAGCAGAGGGCCTTGACATGGAGCTGCGGCTTTAGGAGAAGAACAGTAACAGGTTGTTGTGGCAAAAGGCCCTTGGCTTTTCTCACTGGCTGAAGATTTTCAGTGTGATCAAGTCGGTAAAACAGCGAAGTGGCTGTGGTAAAACTGATAGGCAAGAAGGAAATGAATGGAGAGATGATTGGCTCTGAGAAGCCTAAACTAAAACCAGCAGACTAAACAGTGAGACTGCTCCTCCTCAGATACTGCCAGGGGCGCCATCATTCATCAGTTATTAATTCATACTTTTTATCTGAGCAAGTATCTGTGGAAAAATGGGGTATAGGCAAGACAGGAAGACAGATGTAGGCAGTTAGGTGGGTAAGTGGAGAGAGTGTGAGGGAGACACAGACGAAGAGAGAGAAAGTCAGGCAGACACCAGCAGCAGCAGCAGCAGCAACAGCAGCACACACCCTGTCCAGGTTGTGTGAGGAATGAGAAGTATCTGGAGATGACTGCCATCTGGGAGAAGTACAGCCGACACAAAGAAAGAAAAATAAATCCCTTGGCTTTTAACAAGACACACCTCAAATGGGCAAACTCAAGCCCCCTGAGTCTGTATCCTCCTCCCTTAGATTTGCTCTTGGCACTTTATCATTTTCCTATCCCACTAGATAAAGCCGGTGTTATTTGACTCAACTTCTGAAATATTTTCAATAGGGGGGAAAAAAAGCATTTTCTTGGCGATGGGAAAATGGCCTTTTCTAAGCCAGCTTGGCCATCCCTGAAGTAAGTGCAGATGGTGATGGAGATGTTTATGGCAGGTTTTATGAGTAACAGGGCCCTGACTCTGACCCAGTGACCCTGAACTGTCAGCCAATCAAAACAGGGCCTTTCATGGCATGTTTTCTATGGGGACTGATGAGGAGACTGATGTAATAGTTAGACACGGCAACCTTCCTCTCCATCATCTTCATCTGTAGTTAGCCCTGTCATGAAACTAGTTTAAACAACTGCAGAAAGAGATAAGACCTGGGCGGATGAACAAGATTAATGCATGATAAAGTGATAAAAGTGACTTACAAGACGGTCAGCGTGGAAAGAAGGGACCACATTGCTTCCCCCCTCCACTATGGAACTTGGCCCAGAGACAGTCTCCTCGCTCGGTCTGAGCCAGTCCGACAGTCCGGAGAGTTCCCCTCTGTGTTTTGAATCCGCTGGATGTTGTGCAGAGTCAAAGAGTCAGCGGACACTCCTGTTGGCATCGGCGGCGGCGTGCCCCGGTTCCCCCGGCGTGGGTAAATGTGCGGGCTCGGGCAACGTGGGGTGTGAGGCCGGGGTAACTGTGCCACTGTGACCGCCGGGCAACCTCTAACAGCTGTCCAGACCGGTGGAGAGACGGATGGGCGGGGGAGCAAAGGGGGAAGGTTAGGGCTTTAAGGGCTGCGCGTCCCCGACAAAGAGAGGAACAGGTGAAAGCGCGCTCACGTGTCACAGATAACCAACTCCAATCGACCTCGCTGACCCTCAGAGTGATGCTCGGCCCTGTGGACAGATGCGCTGCGTGCGTAATCTTCTGCGTAATCCAATGCGTAACGTTTCAGCGCATCAGCAGGCTTCTGGTCTCCAAAATGAATTCTGTAGTAGGTGAGATGATAAAAGAAAGTGTTGGAGTGTTTGTTCCGGCACAGACTGGAGCAGGAAGCAGGTTTAGTCCCGGCAGAGCAGGGTCAGGAGCTGTTGGAGGTGGGCTACCTGGGCTGGCTGATGGAGCAAACGGCGAACTGGAGACGGGGGCTCTGCGGGCGCAGGGTAATGCAGGGCGGCCTCGGTCATGACTGCGCCCCCACACTGGCTCAACGGGTCTGTGGCTCAGGTGACACCGACCAACAGTGTCCGACAGAGAGGGTGATAAGGTCCCGGAGCGGTCCAGCTCAGAGGGGTATATGGAGAGTTCTGAATGAGAATGGGAGGGGATAATAAAGGGGAAAGAAAGACGAGGGAGGGAGGGGTGACTGGAGAGGATGGGAACAGCTGTGACTGGGTGGCGGACTCAGCCACCCGCGACACAGTGAGGAAATAACAGCCGCACTTTGCACCTGATTTTCCGGACTTCCCCGCTCGCCTCAGCCGCTGGTTACCGCCTGGCTGCAGTAGTCCTCCCTGCGCCCTCTCGACACAATACCAGCCAAAACACAGCACGATGACATCACCTCCAAAATGTTTGAAGGGGGAAAATGCAATCCGATCTTTTTATTTATTTTTTTAAACCTAGAAAGTTTAAGCAGTTTCTCTGAAGGGGGAAAAACACGAAAGTCTCCTCGCTCCGAGAAAAGCGAACTCCGCGGTGCAGGAGAAGAGTCGAGCTCGCCAGTTTATGAAGAAATAAAAGTTAAAACGGGCGCACTGGAAACGTGTTTACCCAAAATCACTTTGACAGATCGACTCCCAGTCCAGAACCTGCACCGTCCCTCTTCCCCTTATATTTGCCTCCCTGTTTCATTCAGACACCAGAGGAGAAAACGCGTGAGAGAACGCAAAAAGAACCCAGCCGTGCGTTTTTTTTTATCCACTTCACTGGTATTATGCAGATCCTTCTCCCTTTCAGAAATTCCAAGGTTTCCTTCCATAAAAAGCTCTTCTTGAGGGGGGCTGCACAGGAGAGGCGCGTCGGCAGGCACAGACCTCACTCCAAGAAAAACCAGAACAAGATTTTAACAGACGCGGATCAATCCTCCCTCCCTCCTCTCCTCTCCTCACTCCCTCCCACCTCCCTCTCTCACTCTCTCTCTCCCCTCTCCCTGCCTCACACACACGCACATGCACACTTATTGGATCAAAATGGGATTAGTCAGTCGCTATGCGATGCCGACCAAACTTACACTGCAAAAATATCCATTTTAACAAGTGTTCCGTTCTATGTGAAAAAAACATCTGCTAATGAGGTGAGATAATTTCACTTGTTTACAATGCAGACCAACTTGTTTTTATAATTTTCCTGGATCAGGCGATTTTCTTTTGGACTGTTATCTGCGTTATTCTGCCTTGTTTCAACACATATTTGTTTGTGGAAATTCCTGAAACAAGTAAAATACATTGGAAACAATTTGAATGATGTCATAGTATCGGGAGGAATTAGTTCGTTTCCAGAAAATACGATTATAAAGTGCATTTCAGAACAAATGAGTTGGGCCCTTGAGCTTTCTGTTTTTTTTTTTAAAAAAAAAGATCTTCATCAAACAAAGACACCTGCCTCCGTCAAGTGAACATCTGTCTTAAAACCAAGCGGACTTCTTGCCCTCCATTATCTCTCCTGAAGATAACCTCACCCCTGCAGCCTCACTGGCCCCGGACTCAGGATGGAGGGTGGAGGGCAGTGCACTCACACACACACACACACACACACACACACACACACACACCCTTCAGAGCCGCCGCGCTTTCAAGTGATGTATTTTGACTCCCCATTTCATAACTTTTAAGTTAAACCTTAAGAGGGAAAAATGAAACGGAGAATGAGAGACAGTCGGGAGGGCGGTATGTAAGCACGGACACGGATCCAAAACGAACATTTCTCAGGGATTTCGGCAGCAACGCCCGCTCTGCGCTCCCAAAACTCCCTCTCACCACCGCACAACCGCAGACGGTCAGCCAAGCCAACACAACACTCCTGCCATACCTTTCATTCACTCACTCACACACACACACACACACACACACACACACACACACACACACCAGCGCACACAGAGAGAGAATAGAGGGAAAGAGAGTAAATTTATGCGTGTGTGTGTGTGTGTAGAGGTGGGAGGGGGTTGGCCTCATACATCAGGGACAGTTATCTTGGCTCCAAGTGTAGGCTTATTCTTTTCAACATTGTACTTTCAAATCACACACACACGCACACACACACAGACTTCTGCAACTGGACAGGGTTGAGCTGGGCTGGGTAGGGGTACTGTGGTTGAATGCCTTTCCAGTCATGCTCCATAGACAAGCCTCTGGCCTTCTTTCCTACTACTGGCTCTCTCTGTCTTTGCACCTGTGTCTGGGTGCTTTTCTGCTGCTCGCCGCACTGCTGCAAGGGACACGAGTGTAAATGTTGTGGAGAGGGATTTGAACCACATTCTGGTGATGAGGTATGGGCCCGTCTGGTACTCTTAAGCCCAGATGGAAGGGTTCAGAACAGGAACTGTAGCACATCTTGGTACAACGGTGGAGTAAAAAATAGCAGGCAGAAGAGCCCAACTCCATTCACATACTGCAACAGTAGTAGCAGATTTTCCAAAAAGGATCCTGATGCAGAGATAATCTTACTCCCACTGTAAATCTGTACAATTTATGTTACACTAAGATTCTTCTGGGAAACAAGACTCATCTGGCTCAGCAGTATGACCATAAGTTTAGGTTGAAATACAAAAAGAAAATAAAGGACTAAATTAAATTGAGCCCCGTCCACATCTGGAATAATAACATATTGTTACTCCACCATTCATACCTCAATTGTAACTGTGATTGGTTCCTCACCAAACAAAGCTGTACCTGCAGCAAGTCTTAGAAATGACTTACGGCTGGCTCCTTCTGTGGAGTTCGCGATGGTCGAAGATGTTTGAGCTTGCAGAAAGGTGGTATTTCTCGCAACCAAAATGTTACCTGGGTTTGGAAATGACAACCTTTTCATGTACCGTATCCTCAAAATAACATAAAGTTAGGGGGGGAAAAGGTTTGAAACCAAGCAGGCCTTTTCTTCCCCTCTCTCTCTCTCTCTCTCTCTCCTTCTGTCACATCACTCTTTCTCATTCATTTTCTGTCCTCCTATCTGTCTCTTTAATCTCCCCGGCTGTTTTTTATCTGCTCACTCTGTCCCTCCCTCTGTTTGCAGCCAGCATATTGATTGCCCATGTCTTTGCCTCTGCAGCTCCTGCCTATTGATCCCCAGCTAAGACACACACACACACACACACACACACACACCACACAAACTTGTGTGCACATACATGCATGTCCCCTTCCCGTTGCTCCGCACTCAAAAACCATCTTACTTTCATGCATACCAACTTTGCCGCACACAATATTCATAAATACACATGTGCATGCACTCACATGTGCACAAATGCACACAAAGAGACACGCACCAGGACACCTATTTTTTTTGCATATACCCTCTGTTGTGTTGAATAGACTTGGCATTGATGGACGTTATGCCTTTGTGCTCCTCTCTCGACTCATTAAAGTGAATGAGAGCCGTGTGTGTGTGTGTGTGTGTGTGTGTGTGTGTGTCTGGGGCCCTGTAGCTGCTGTAGGTCTGGGCCCAGCAGCTTTCTCTCTGTGTATCTCTCTCTCTCTCTTTGACTGGGCCTGCAGGCTTCTTCGTCCAGGGAGCCTGGTCAATATGGCCATTCTGTCTAGCAATTAACATCGATCAGCGCTCGTCAATACCGTCAGCACCCAGACAAAGACCCAGGGTGCATTGCGTGTGCTTGCCCTTTCTCTATCACAGTCCAACAAATCCCCAAACAGCACTCTCATTATATGAGGGCATTCTGGCCTGACCCCAAGGTCATCGTGGAGGAGAGGCATGGTGTGCTGGACTCTATGTTATGGGTGACTGGAGTGGAACCTAATGCAGAGCTCAGAGGGTTCTGAGCCGCGGGCCAGTTGTTGACTCATTATGACAGTCGTGTGTGTGTGTGTAGAGGTGAAGGTTTAAGAGTCGGGTTTAGATATTCCTTGGTTTGCATGTAGTCAAAGACAAGTTGGCAGACGGGCGATATCATCCCCCTGCTGTGTACTCTAAAGTGTTAGACATGGTGAAAACTTTGAACAGTATAAATGCAATCCATCATTCTAGTGACACACTGTGCAGATTTGGAGTTCTCAGATGTGTCAAGTGCAGTGGATTGTGTCCAATTAGCTTTGTCTATAAGGTATGGGCTGTATATGTTTGGATGGGAGGAGGGACCGGGGAAGCAAGCATGTGCATATGTGGGATCTCTGGAGGGAGAGAGAGGCTTTTGGCTTTGATTAATACCTGCAGACATGGACTTTAAACTTCACATCAGATGTTGAGATGTCAGCCTAACATTGGTCTCTGGGATAGATATCCCCACTCTGTTAATCATGGGCCAAGTTTAAACTGTTCCCCAATGTGTAAATGTATGAGACACTTAATAAAGGCCCTTTGATGACAGGGGGGCCCATGCGAAGTCAAGGAATGTGTACAGTATGCTGGGCTTTGAAATGAGAACCTGTTCGCCACTTGTCCCCGTCTGCGAGATGAGAGAATCGACAGCTGCAACTAAGTAAGAGCAGGAATTAATTAGCGGAGAGCCGTTTGTGCGATAGTGAGCCGCGGTTGAGATGAAGAGAAAAGCAAAATATTGTTTTTATTAGCGGCGATGTTGGTGGTGCACAGCCTGCTCCCTTCTCTCGCTTAGCAAGATTAATCCAGTGAATATGAACGTTTACTCTCCTGCGAACCAGAATCCATTGCAGCTGTTGTCTCTATACATAGCCCAGCTGAAGCACTGGAATAACTTTACTTTGACACTTTCAAGTTGGAGGGTTTGATGCTGCTTTGGACTCGTGTGAGGGTAATTATTCATGCAATCTAGCTTGTCACTGTTAGGCCAAAGCCTGGCTTTGCAGAGCGAATTGTGCCCAGGTAGTTGTCTTCTTCAGGCTACACCTTAGCAGGGTTCATGGTACGATTTTCATTACAGAAGTTATTCAGTGGCTTCAGACAGTTTATTGTCTTTGTTGTGGATAACGTTTGCCAAAATATCTAATAATACAAAACATCTGTGCCTTTCAGATTAACCAAGTGAATAATACTGACTTTAAATCCAACAACACATGCGATCCAGCAGCTAGACTGTCTCATCTTCACCTCTGTGCCATCTGGCAAGACCACTTGCTGAAGTTTGGACACTTTGCATTGATGAAGTGGTATGTAAAAAAACATAAAGACATAAAGATATCAAACTTGGAAGACGCCATCTTTATGCACCTGGATCGTATATATCAGCATCATCAAGAACTCATGACAGAACCTCATGCAGGGGCCAACTTTTCAAGAACTTCTGACCATCCCAATAAAATTAGGACAGAAATAAATTTCAGCGACAACAAGGACTATCTGAACATTTGATAGATGCACAAAGCTAAAGATGCTACAACACTGCGGGGTAAACACAAAAAGTCCTGTGTGATGGAGATGTACTGCGGCAGTGGCACTGCATGCTGTGTGACACTGATTGGCAGGGGCTGTTTAGTGTGCTATGTGAAGATGTAGAGAAGAAGAAGTTAATTGCTTTCGACCAATGAGGTTGTACATAAATATGCAATGCTCAGCGACTGGGTGGGTGTTTGTTTAATTATGGTCCTTGTGGTTGTGTGTGTTTGGTTGAGTGAGAGTGTCATGACCCTCAGTGACAGGCTGTGCACAGCTGAGTGTGTGGGGTTTGTGGCTATAGTGTGAATGGTTACGAGTACATGCAAAGATTGTGTCAACAAGGATATGCACAAAGTTGTGTTAGTGTGTGTTTCATGGCTGCAGTGTGCATATGTGTGTGTGTGTGAGAGAGAGAGTTATCCTGTGCTTTCCATGCATGGTGATGTGAATTGCAGCTGTGGCTTGTGTTGGACGCTGGTCCGGCATGTTGTTTTTTTTCTTCTTCCTGTTTCATGTTCAGGCGCTCAGCGATGGAATCCATGATCATGGTAACCTTCACTCCTGTCATCTTTTCTGTTCATCTCTGCCACACTCCTCCCTTCCTCCCCCTCCTCTCCAGTAAGTGCCCTTTACTCTTCCATCCTCCTCTCCGCTATCCTTTGTGCTGCTCCTGCTCCCTCTCACTGTGTCCATTTCTCTCATTCTGTTTTTTCCCTCTCCCTGCCCCTTTAGCCTTGCCACCGGGCAGAGGAGGAACTGTAATGTTTATGAAACCCTTTAATGTGCTATGTAATTACCCTGGCAACACCTCCCATCATTACTCACGCCAATAAAGCACCTTCGAATTGACATGTCAGAGTGGGAGAGCGAGAGACAGAGAGAGAGAGAGAGAGAGAGAGAGAGAGGGGCATAGCACACACACTTTCCATCATTCGCCCCCCCCACTTCCATTAATCTCTCCTCCTTTCTTTTCTTTCCTCAGTCTCCATTTGTTCATCTCTGTTTTGTCGTTTCTTTCATTCTTTCCGTCCACAGCTCCTTCCTCTTCCACTACATCCCCTTCTCTCCGGCTCGCTGTGACTTCTGCCAGATGCCCAGGTGGTGGTCAATTACAGCACAACTCTTTTTGGAATAACAAAAGCATTCTTAAACTTGCTCCACTGAGCCTATTTTAGGAAGACCTCTCTGTATGTTGGAAACTGGGTGAATGGGCTTGAAGGAGATGAAGAGAGAGAGAGAGAGAGAGAGAGAGAGAGAGAGAGAGAGAGAGGAGAAAGAATTATAAAGAATAACACTTACTGAATGAGTGTAAATGAGGATGCATAAAACAGGCAGGCAGCTGCAGGAGTAGCCTGAATGATGCATTCCTAAAACAAATTGTTGTGAGTAATGCAGAAATGTTTGTTTATGCTAAAAACTTCCATATGCAATTAACACATACTCTGAGCCTCTTACAGCAGTCCCTCCCTTTCCAGCGCACCCACCCATGCTAGTCCTCCGGTCACTATACCTCCCACTTAGACAGCTGAGGCCCTGGCCCTTCTTGTGTTAGCACTTATGCTAAGTCCCCTAGCTTTTCTCTACCTTTACTGCGAATGCTCAAACCCCATTTGCTGCCTTAACATTGGGCTCTTACTGTAATACTGTTTGCCCACCTCTGTTCATCTGCGGCTGTAACCTCTTATTCTTCCTCTGTCCTGGCAAAATCCTCATTTGTAAGACAAATATTATAACAAATTAAGCAACAAAACAATGGGTGGGTGTCTGCCTGACGTCAGCCTGCATTTCATTAGCAATCGCTAGGCTAACGCGTTCCATATGGAGGAGCCTGCAGGGTAGCCCCCTGCTGCCCAGCCCCAGCCTAGCCCAGCCCAGCGTGGCCCAGCTCGACTTGGTTGCCACGGTCTGCCCCCACCCTCAGCCTCAGTCAGCCCCCAGTTTGGACCCCATCCGGGCCCCCGCCATTATGTCATCTTTAATTTGGACTTGTCACACATCACCTGACACCTACCCCCGTCATGCTGTAACCTTTTGTCCCGTTGGAGCGAAAAAGCACTCCGGAGGCTTTCTCCCTCTCCTTTCCTCTCCCACTTTGCCTGTTGTTTTATTCTCCCTTTTCTTCTCATTCTTTCTCTTTCTCTCACGCTCTTTCCCCCTCGCTCACACTCTTTCTGTTGGCTTCTATCACTTTCTCCCTTCCTCTCTTCAACCTCTCACTCCACGTAAACCCACCTGCCCTTCCCCTCTGCCCTTTGTCAGTTGGACTTAGGTTAGCTAGGTGTGTTTGTATGTGTGTGTGTGTTATGAGCAGAGGAAACAACCAAGAAAGAGATTCAGACAAGAATCTGATGACACCTCTGCTCAGTCACCTATAGCCCTTTTCCCAGACCCCCGACAGATGAGCTGAATGACAGTGATATATGGGAAGTGACAGTCAGAGGGAAAGTAAACCGTTCTGGAAAGAGCTAAATTATAGCACATGACAGGATTCTGGAGTCGGACTGGTGTGTTGGACAGAGCTTTGGACTTCTGGAGAGCGGCAGGGCCGTGGGGCTGTCTCCTGCGATGGAAATATGGAATGTGATGGATCTCTGGAATTTGATAGAAGAAGAAGAAGAAGAAGAAGCACGGAGAAAAAGATGAGAGGAAACACACAGATACGAAAGGATTCATGATAACAAGCATGAGTTTATGTGTTCAATGTGTAGTGAAGATGTGTATACATGTGCGCTACAGGTGTGTTGTATGTGGGATGTGTGCGAGTACTTGTGAGCGTGGCCGTGTGTGTGTGTGTGTGTGTGTTTGCACGCTTGCCCTTTCCTGGCGTGTGTATCTATGTGTATGATCATGTGTGTTTTTTATGGCCCATGTGCACTGGTGTGTGTGGGTTGCTGTGCACACCCATGTGAGTTGCTGGGTGTCTCTGGTAGCCGTCCCTCATCACTGCTCTGTTCCCCCAGGTCTCCGCTGTTGGCTTCACTCTCCTCTCCTGTTCTGTTCTGCTGCGCTGCCATTTGCTTTGTGTTCAGCTCTGTTTTACCCTATTCTATTCTATTCTATTCTATTCTATTCTATTCTATTGATAAAAGTATGACTAACTGGAGCACTTGTAAAGAGCTTTGCCAATGTATATTTTATGATACAGATAATAATTTTTGGCTTTGACGGGTTTGAGACTCAAAGTTGGATTGTTGGATGATTAAACTGCAGTCACGATAAATTCATGAGATTTGAAAGCTCTATTTTTATATCTTGTAAGTCATAACTCCCTTTTGCCTCTGCAGTAAAAAAAATGAATGAATCAAGTAGTGACAGCTGTTAGACAACCATTTGGTTAAATTATTCTCTTCAGCTCAATAGGCTGTATTCAGCTTGGTTGGAGGAAAATGATTTTTATTATGAGGGAACTATTTTGGACCCAAATGATCTGGTTGAGAACTGCGCTGACCGAAGTGAAAGGAAACTTCAGAGACTATAAATACCCAAACAACTACATATTGGATAAAACACTGAAAATGGAAAAGAACAGGGAAACTCATATTACACACAACTAAATGATTTTCATCTAAATTCTAAATTCCTTTGAACTGAGCAAAGCCAAAAAAATATTCCCACACATTTTCAAAGGCTGCACAGCAATTAAGAAGCTATTTATTTTACTCAAGCCTCATGGTTGTATGAACATTCCTATAAAACTGATAATTGACATTTTCCATATACAGACTGGTGACAAGTTGAAGAAACCTGAATGGAGAAACATAACGGATGCAGATGCTCCACAGAGGGCACGAGGGGTCACTGAAGGGTTTGATGAGCATGAAAATGATGTGAATCATATGCGACGGCCTTCATAGTTCACTATGTCAACACAATTGAACACCTATGGGAGGTTTTGGACTGACGTGTTAGACAGCGCTCTCCACCACCATCATCAAAACACCAAATGAGGAAATATCTTTTTCTTTATCTTTTCATCCCTCCAGTAGAGTCTTGTAGTGCTTTAACATCATACTAATACACTTAATGTTGTTGTTTTTTAATTTGTCACTCATTTGTATATTTAACATTTACCTTGGTCTTTCAATTTCATTGTACTGTTTTTTAGTTTTACTTCTGCTATTATTGTTTCTTCTCTTTTTGATTGTATTTTTTAAAACTTATAAAAACATTTTTCGCCACATTATGACAATGTCATGAACACTTAACATGTTCTGGCATTGTAAAGAAACTATTTCATACATTTACAAGTGGAGCATTTTACACACAGTTTCCTGTTATCTGCATGACAGATAATATTCTCAATTGTGTGTAAAAGTTAATTCTTGACTTCGAAATAGTAGTCTGACAAAAGATTATTAACTCAAGGTCCACTTGCTAGCTTTTTCTGGAGCTTTCAATCACATCTCATAGTCTTCCTCAGTGGATGGAGTTTGCTCAGTTAACATACTGTATACAACCACCTGAAGACTGAAGTTCCAGGCTTAGGTGAGAACCGAGCCGCCTCCATCTATTGAGGAAAACCATGAGATGTGGTTGAAAGCACCAGAAAAAAAGCTAGTAAGTGCATCTTGAGTTAAGATTTTTTTTTGTTAAACCATATTTGTTTGGGCTGCAGCAGACTCTATATGAGGAAGAGAGGTTGCAGGGAGGTGTTTTCACTATACACACACACTATACTGTGTCTTCTGTGACAAAAATCACAGTGTCTACATCAATACTTCAGGTGTTCAGGTTGATCACTAATACATGAAGTTTTTCGCTTTTGTTTTTATTCTGCGGGGAAACAGAGACGTAAACCATGTCGACGTAGTGGAATTGTAGCACTTCAGGTCTGTTTTCAACCAATAACTGTCACATTATGTGAGCTGTACTTTCAGCGCGCAGCTAAAATCACAATGCTTGCACATTCAAAGCAGTGAGGCTGGCTTATAAAATGACAGTGGTGGAGTGGTAAATACCAGAGTGACAACATCAGACATTTGTTTAGTGAGTTTGGAGTGTCTGGTTGCGCGGTATGCTCAGTAGCAGTGTGTTTTCGGTGGCTGTGTCCTATGTGTGTGTTTGAAAGCATGGTTTGTTCATACGAGTGCAGTTTACAATGTGTGTGTGTGTGTGTCAGTAGCTTGTGCGTCCAGTAGCATGGTGTGTGTGTGTGTGTGTGTGTGTGTGTGTTGGCTCTCTGTGGGGTTGTTGGTTGCTCATGCTGGTTGGAAGTTTATGATCAGTATTTTCCGGCTTGCATGACTTAGCGTGTGAAAATCCATTCACACCCAACACAAACACACACACACGCACGCATGCACGCACACACAGTAATGGTGTGGATCTTGATGATATTCCATGGTGTGTCCGTTACTGTATGGTAGTCTTGGTAGCGGTGCAGTGTGGGGGGAGTTAGGGTGTGTGTGTGTGTGTGTGTAACTTTGTGTGTTTGTGAGTGCAGCTGCATGTCGGTGTGTGTGGAATGAGTGTAAAAGACATCAGACACCACCGTTAATGGGCTTAATCAATGACAGATGAAATTCCTGTTGTTTTTCTCACCGCAGCACTGTCTGCTCCAATAGAAACAAGGCACAGAATGTGCAGAGAGACTGATGGGACGACTGAGGTTGGAAATCTCACTTACGCTCTCAGCCACCATACATACACATAAACACACACAGACGCACGCGAGTGCTGCGAGGAAAGGTTCTACATTGGCATGGACCTGCTTGCATTTTGCTCCGCCACAGAGTTTACGAATTGCATGAAATATGCATATTACAAATAAACTATGCGTACACTGGTCTTTGACTCTGTTACACACATATGTCCACACACACTCACTCACACACACGCACTTGCCAAAGTCCTTTCTGTGCTCCAGCTGGGGACCCAGCTGCAGTGATGTCATTGCTTGCTGCCACTTTGCTGATTGTGACTCTTATTGAAAGCAGAGCACTTTGATTCGGCTTCAAGAGCGGTCACCGTGCACAGGCGAGCGCATGCATACACCCAACACACAAACACTAAAATAGATTGCACGCATTATGCATCTACGTTCACATACGGTTCATGCCATCAGCATATTTTAAGCCCACGCACACACACACGTGCACGCACACACACACACACACACACACACACACACACACACAGTGCTTTAAGGTTGGATCATAGTGGCCACATCACTTTAACAGCACTTTTCCAAAGTAGACAAACAGCTTGAATACTCAGGAGATGAGATGGAAAGCAGGATGAGAGGGGAGGAAAGCAAAAAGGTTGTGCCCCTGAAGACTTGATCCAGAAAGAGAGAAAGAAAGAAGAGAGAAAGAGAGAGAGATGGGAACGCAGCACTGACAGTTTGCTTTGAGAGCAGAGATAAGAGAGATGAAGTTACGCAATGAGGGAATGTCTCCTTTGCCTCTCCAAGCTATCCCCAAATACATCCATCTCCCTCACACGTGTAAGTTTATGCACACAAACACCTACCGCACAGCACGCTGACAAACACACACTCATAACTGTGTGCAGATTTAGGTACAGACATACACACACACACCAAATGATCTTTGCCAGAATTTTTTTAAACTATCAAGATCTGATATAAAACATCATTCTCCTCTTAACCTCCCCAACAGACACACATGCACACACGCTGACAAAATCAGCTACAAGACTCTGTGAAAGTCCTGCCAGTGTAAAAAGCTGCAAACACATGAGAACAGTTCTGAACAGTTTCCCCATATTATGGTCCATCTGGAATTGTCCCAGCACCCCCCTTTTCCTTCTGCGCTGGCCTTCGCTCTGTGTCCTCACTGCCAGTGGCACAATCTCAAGTTTTCAACCCTCCATCACCTCCTCCACCGCCCCCCTGAGACCTTTCTACCCATTCATGTCCCCAGACCTTATTCGTTTGCCTCTTTCTAAACCTTTTTGCCCTGTCCCCTTCACCATCCCCCCTTTCTCCCC
>NTHP01000429.1:164115-196178 GCA_003416845.1 Oplegnathus fasciatus | reverse complement strand
CCCTACACCCCACCCACCCCACCCCTGTGTGTGTTTTTTTCACTCTTGGCTAAGGGGGAAATATGTGCACTTGCTATGTTTTTTTCCATGTGATCACAATGCTCTGGAACAGATTAACAGAAGACGAGGGAGGGAGAGAGAGGGATGAAAAAGAGCGGAAGAGGGAACAGAAACAGAGAGCAGGTAACTGTGGCAACCTTGGCCTTCAGAGCAGACAGGCAGTCTGTGTGTGTGTGTGTGTGTGTGTGTGTGTGTGTGTGTGTGTGTGCATCTGTCAGTCAGTCAATCTGTATCAGTCTGTATCTCTGTGCTGACTCAGACCATACGGACCATATTGCTCAGGGGTCGTGGGACACATGCTCTCCTCCCATCTCAGCATCTTATCTTCCGAGCAGAGCAGCACTCCTACAAGCACCTGTAGTCTGCACTCTAAGGTAAACTCCCCAAACCACATTAGGCTTGTGTACACTGGCAACACCTGGCTTTTCCCGAGGGGATTCAAATAAACATCTAGTTGAAGAGAGACCTGTTTTGTTGGATAAACTGGAACAACCTGGCTTTGAATCTAAGCGTAATCCACCACATCCAGGGGAATCACGTCAAAGTTAAGTTGACAATTTGTCCTGTTTACATGTGTAGAAATATTTCTCTGGCTAGAAATGACTTGTAAGGCACATTTGAAAAGGCATATTTTCCCTCCGAATGTAAATAAGTTCTCAGTTTGTTGGAACTGGACCCAGTGTGGCCATGCTAGCTGGAAAGACACTGCGCTACTGAACGGAGCCCCAACAGTCGAGCCAGGAGCAGGCTGAGCAGGGCAGAGTGCCCCCTCCAGCAGACCTAGACAAACATAAATACGGCTCAAAATATTTGAAATGTATGAGGTGAACCTTAATTCGTCTCATCAGACACAACCTCAACGTGGATGAAAATCACTCAGAAGATGAGTTCATTGAGCACTTGTAATGTGTGTTTTCAAGTGCTCAGAGTGATTTCAGCTACTTTCTTGCCCGAGTTTGTTTCCCTGCTTGTTTCAGCCCAACCCACACAAGCCACAGCCAGACTGTAACACAACCAAACGCTGCACCGGACCAAACCACAGCTCGCTGCTCCACATCCACCAGCAAACTCTCTCTCAACCTGTAGCTCCTTCTGGCTCATTCTTTTCTTGTTCGTCCACCACTCCTCCCTCTGTCCTCTTCTGTTGTTCACCTACCTTTTGCCTTCCTACTCCCTCCTCTGTTTCGCTCTTTGACTCTTTCTTTCTTTTTTTTCTGGTACTGGCAGGCTGTGTTGCCGCAGCCCCACAGCTCAAAGTAAATAAATGGTCATTTTTCGGCCTCTTTCTCTTGGAAGAAGAATAACAGTGAGAGGAGCATGTGTGTAAAGGTTTGTGTTAACTGTGTAAGTATGAGTGTGTGTGTGTGTATTCATGCGCCAGTGTGTACATATCTGTGTATATATGTGTGTGTATGTGTGCATGTGTGTATGAGGCAGCAAACCACAGGCTTATTGGAGCTATTAGAGAGCTGGCTGAGCAGCACAGCATAGCAGCACCAGATGGGCAACTAGACGTAGACACATTGCATTACACATATACAAAACACACACACACACACACACACACACACACACACACACACACACTGGATACATACATAAAACACACACTTTGTACACAGACACATGGTGCACATTAATATTGACAGATTGACAGATGGAATATTAATACATACAATACACACGTGCATAAACAGACTTTGAAATGTATGCAAACAAATTGATTACACACACGTACACTTGCGCACAGCTGACATGCACAGCTGCCACACACTCTGGAGCCCCATGATGCTCCCGATGAATGATGGACGGAGTGAGAGTGAGGACGGGTGACACCAGAGAGCGTCCCTTCATCTCTGTCACTCAGCTAATCCCTCTCTCCTCTCATCCATTACGTCACTCTGCTTCTCGCCAGACACCCCCTCCAAACCCTCATCCTCTCTGTGCGTCAGTCGCTCGCTCTTTCCCCTCTCCGTTTGCCTACTTTCCTCCATGAGATCCGTCTATTTCTCTCTTCTCCTTCCTCCACTCTCACTCTCCTTTGTTTGGCTCTAATTTCAAAATATGGAAATTTGGTTGTTTATGTTTTCGACTTTTGCTGTGTCACGTACAGTGGTGGAAGAAGTACTCAAATCCTTAAGTAACACTACAACGTTAAAATACTCCATTACAAGTAAAGGTCCTGCATTTAAAGTTTTACTTAAGTAAACAGTATTGTTATTAGCAAAGTGAACTTAACGTATCAAAAGTAAAAGCCCTGATTATGCACAACAGGTCCTTTTCGAATATAATATTATTAAATATATGGTATTATTGGATTATCATTTCTAATTCACTAACATGTAAGCAGCATTTTGATGCTTTAGCTGGTTGAGGTGGAGCTAATTTGATCCACTTTATAAACTTTTGAGCTGTTAAATCTATAATAATGCATCATATTTTATAAGTTGGTGGATATAAAAACTTAATATGCAAGGGAGCTAGTAAATAGAGCTGTCAAATACATGTAGACGAGGAAAAAGTACAATATTCTCCTCTAAGGAGTGGAGTAGAAGTAAAATTGATATACTCAAGCGAAGTATGTCAACATTGTACTTAAGTAGAGTACTTGAGTAAATAGTTATTTTCCACCAGTTGTCACTTGCAACCTCAGTCATGGACCTGCACACGGACACCTACTGTATGTATGCATGACGATCATGGTATAAAGCCTAAAACAGAACTTTTCTGTCTTTAACATTATTCCTCCGTCTTCTCTTTCCCATCATTTGTATCTCTTGCAGCTGTATGCTTTACTGCAACCTGTTGCAACCTCCGGCATTGCTGTCAAAACCACACTTCTCAGAATATATTATTCATTCCCTCCACATTTGCGCTTCACACCTTGCGTAGTATTCGGGATAACCTGTCCAAAAAGCTTGCCTTATTTAATCCCAGTGTTTTGAATCCCACAAAACATTACAGCTCACACTTATCTGCTTCCAAGAAGTCAAAGCAGCTTGTCTAGAATTTCTTATTTTCCCTGCAATGTTCCCTTTGCATCTCCCTCTTGGCCAGCAGGAATTTACTACAAGCTCCAGCGTTACCCCTAACGTTCTCCCATTTGTCATCCATCAGCCTCGGCAAAGTTATTGGAACGTTGCAGTCCTGCTTCCCGTGGCGTGGATGCGGCCGGCGGGCACGTTCTTGGGGTTGCAGTAAAACAAGCGTCTAATGACACCCCCTGTAACCACAGCAAAGGGGGGGCACGCGTCACCAGCGCTAACCCAGGAAATGCTTTGGTTGGCCACAGGGTAATTGGGACTGTCCCATGTAATTTGGGCGGAGAGGCAGGCAAGTTTGGCCGGCACTCCTGCACTTGTCTCTCCCTGGCTGTTGGTCAACCACACAGCACCACAGAAACTACAAAGGGATGGAGGGAGGGAGGAGGAGAGATGGAGGAGATAGGGTACCGAAAAGAGATAAGGCTGGAGTTGAGGAAATTGGGAGAACGAGTGAAGGCTGAATACTGAGCGGCTGCGTGGAAAGAAATCAACGAACAGAGGGAAACTGTAGAGATTGACAGAGCGGATTAGCAGTGTGTGTGTGTGTGTGTGTTCAAAGGAGTGTCACAGCGAGAGTAGAGAAAGTGAAGCGTGGCGTGTGTATGGTGGGCATTATTTTTCCCCACACAGGTTCTCCTACGCTGAGGCAGATGGAAAATAGGAAAGGGGAGCAGGGGGAAATTCAGCTTAGTCAGGTCTTCTGCTCCAGCGGTGTACTCATCGCAGTGTGTGTGCGCGTGTGTGTACGTGTGTGTTTTCTCTGTCTGTCAGGTCCTCTTCACAAGCAGCGCTCACTTTAAGTGGGACAGACAGCTCGAAGACTAAAGAGTTCTGTGTGTGCTGGCCTGAAACCACAGGTGTGTGTTTGTGTGCACAAACTTGTACCTTCTGTATATGTGTGTGTGTGTGTGTGTTTCTGTGTGTACATTTTTCTGTTTTGGTGTGAGTAGGTTCAAATATGGTGGTCATGCATCTGTGTGTGTTTTTACATTTTGGTGTGTGGTGTGTATGCGGGACTGTGCAGTCTGCATGTGACTGGTTATCAGGCGTTTCAGTGTGTGTGTGTGTGTAACTGCATGTGTGGGTACCTATGTGTTAGAGTTAAACCTTCCTAACTGTGCACTAGAGTGTGTGTAATGTCTCTCTTTGTGTTTGTAGTGGCTGCTGTGTCATACCTGTCTGTCTCTGCAGATTTTTTCGTATTAGTGGAATTAGACGGCTTGTTCCGCATGTTGTCTGCGTGCGTGTGTTCTGTCTACCTATCTGTCTGTGTTTTCTTGGCTCGCTCGTGTGTGTTTGCGTGCACGAGCAGAAATATGTCTGCTCTCTGCTCAGGTTTATGTGTGTGTGAGTGTGCATATAGAAATGTGCAAGAATGTGAGTGTGTGTCTTGCAGGCTACGGGGTCACCGGCAGGTCCTCATCTCCTCAGACCAGACCAGACAATGAGGAGGGGAGCGGCTCGGTGCGGTGCAGAGTGCAGCCGTGTGCTGTGTAGCAGTCTCCAATCTGGGACATGGCCTTGGGCTGCGACTAAATGAAAAATGAAACAGCGCAGCAGCGGGGCCTTAAATGTTTGTAAATCGGAGACTGACTAAACCGCGCTAAACACAAAAACACACACAGAGCAGACTCCAAACAGATCTCCCGCAGAACAGCACCCCCTGACCTGCTTTCCTGGCCTGGTTCTGGCCCGAGTCCAAACCTAGTCAGGTACACACCAAAGGCGATTTCTCCACCAGTGGCCTGCCCTGGGTTTATTTTCCTTTTAAAGGCTGCTTTGTTTTCATGATTAATCAGAGTGAAGGGTTCTCAAGCAGGATTCATGACCGCAATTGAATGCATTTTTAACTTCAATAAACAAAATATTTAGCAAGTGTTGTTGTTCTTTGCCCCAGATTCTTGCGTAACAGTAATATGTTTAACAAAGCACAGATGCTGTATCAGCCTGGAGACATAGGTCTGCGTTACAGAGGGAGAAAGACAGGGGAGAGAAACTTTTTAAGAATGTCCCTACCTTTAGTTCAACACACACGTCCTCATCCTGCCAGGGCCAAAGGCTAGCCGAGCCCAAGAAACACTCTGACCTTTCTCTAGGCAATGCTGACCTATTAAGTTGGTATCATGTTTTCTTCGTGACATTTGGGCTCTGCTCTCCACACGTGGCTCGTGGGGGGATTCGGGGTAATACAGGACTAAGCTTAAGTTAAAACACAGGGGAGGCAGGGAGGAGGAGGTGTAAAATGTGATGGAACAGGAGACGAGAGACAAAATGGGAGAGATATACAGAGTGCGAGACAAAATGGGGTGAGGTGAGGGGGAGAGGGTCCCGCCATAAACAGAGGGAGTACGAGGTACACTTTGCGCTAGGGACCAAAAGAATTTTAAGTCTTTTTTTTTTTGGAGCAGTTGAGGTTATGAGTTGTTTCAACTCAGGAAGGACTCGCGAAGCCAAAACAGTTCCAGTATCCCTGCACCAGTACAGGAGACAACGCCAAACCTCTGCACAGCTGGGAAAGTCCAATCTGACTCATTTGTGGATTCCATTCAAAGTCTATGCATCTACAGATGAAAAAACACTGCTGCAGCGTAAATAAGACTGGAATGGTGAAATACAACACCATGCAGCCCGTCCTCTCCTCTCATGCATTTCAACAGTTAGCCCAATGAACAGTAGCTACCGACCAAATGTCAATCAAGTGCGACCCCCATCGCATGACTGACATTTGAATTGGATTTCCCCTTAAAAAGTCTTTTCAAAGACTCTTTACTGTACTGAGAGGGATAACACAGTCTAACTCAGTGAATTAAGCAGAGAGATGGCGGCGATTAACTCCATTATATTTTGAGATTTATTCATATTTTTCCTGACAGGATGCGGGAAACTATTGAAGTGGCCTTCAGCTGTAGCATCTTCATCCCCAACAACAAGTCTCGACACTCATAATGTTTCTCTACAATTATTTATGTGAATGAAAAGGCATTACTACTCTTTTACTTTCATTCATTCAATTGTTTTTGGGGAAGAAAAACAGAGGCTTGACTAACAGTTGTGGAAGGAAAAAAAAAGAAAGAAAGCAGCAGTAATGGCTGAGACACATTATGTGATATACGCTGCAGATGACACTCTCGTTCACCCATGTGTGTTCCCATCTATCCATCAGTCCGTGTAGTCCACGCTCTTCCTTGTCTTCTTCACTCCACTCTTTGCACTCTCATCCCTCCCTCCTGCTCCCTCATTCTCTGTCCTCTTCCTCTTTCATCTCAGGCCAGACATGCCCAACTGTAGCCAATTAGCATTTTTCTCCCTCTCCTTTTCTCGTTCACTCCCCCCCTTCTCTTCCCCTCCGTTTTTGCCCTCTCTTCTCTCCTCTCTCTGTTTGTTGTGTAAATTAGATTTGGGGGCTCTAGACAGATTTTGTACTGTTTAAGCTCTCTCCTTTTTCTTCTCCCTTTCTCTTAACATGAATAAACCTGCTGGCAATTAAACATTTATGGAACTGGCATGCCCCCATTTATCCCATCTCACTCCGTCTTTCTCTCCCTCTCTCCCACCAGCTCTCCCTACCCATTCACCTCTAACCTGCTTTTATCCCGCTCTGTCACTCTCTCTTTCTTCTCACGTTTTCGCTCTGACACTCGCATTGTCTCCTGCCTCCTCACCTTTCAACACCTGCTGTACAGGTCGTCCAGTCCCTGCACTCGTCCGTCCTCATCCTTTAGTCATCCACATCTCTCTCTCTCTCTCTCTCTCTCTGGGTGGAATAGGGGAATGATTAGTGAGAACACATTCAGATTTTCCTTCCATGTGTCGTGCCAGTGAAACGCCCGTGTGCCCGCAGCATTTGGGACAGCTGTGCCAGGGAAGAAGTGGTGTTTGAGTGTGTGTGTGTGTGTGTGTGTGTGTGTATTTGTGTGAGTGGGCATGCATGAGAGTGTGTGTGTTTGTGTGTGTTAAGGATCAGAAAGACAAGGGTTAAAAAGCAACAGAGCATGATACAATGAGCAGCACTTGCATAACATAAATGAGGAACTGTGTAGCTGGTTGTACAATGTGTGTGGTAGCAGAGTGTGTGTGTTCTGTGTTGTAGCTGTATTTGTGGTAGTGGTTGTGCACATGCTCGCTGCTTACACATCACAGATGTTTGTTTACCGATCGTGGTTTATCAAGGTGTGTGCAGACGCATGTGAGTGTGTGTAGGCTATGTGTTTTCAGTCGTGGGAAATCTAATTCTGCTCTCGCGGCCCAGATGTGCTGCATGGTGCTATGAAACCTGACCCCNCACCACCAACTATAGCAGCCCCCTCTCCTCCCTTGTCCTCCAAACCCGCCCAGAACTCTGCGTTAAGACACATGTGGAAACAATTCAGTCAATGCCCTGAGTAGGGTAGCCCTCACACACACAAACAGACGTATACACACACTTCACTCACACACACACAAGATACACACTCCTTTCACACTCAGCCCTCTCATATACTATGTGCAGACATACACACGCCCAGCATACGCTCACATGTTACTCTCATCTGTCCCCTGTTGAGGTGCTCATTGCATGGCATTTGACAGTGTGTTAACTCTACTGTGATCCTAAACTGCTATCAGGTTGTCTACACTCAATCAGTAAGTCATGTGTATCCCCGGGATAGCTCAGGGTTTATGGAGGAGGTGAGCAGGGGGCTACACTTTCAGAACAATATGTGCAGAGGGGAGAGCGTAGGTTTTTGGGGATGTTGTAGCATTGTAAAGCTAGCTAGTAATGCTATATTAACCTGTGATGCCAGTGTGTTGCCTGCTGCATAATCAGGAGATGTGATATGAAGCAGAGGAAAAGTTTAAGGTCTTTCTTGGATGCCCACACTGTTACTGATGTACACATATCTGGCTGTCGTTTCTGAATATACAACACAAAATGTGAAGCATTCCTATTTTTTTTAACTCACTTTTAAACATCATTTATTTTGAATTTATTAAATATATTTTCTGATACACTGCTGAAGTTCCTTGGGTTTTAAACTATTTAGTGAGGGTTGTTAAATAATCAATCAAATGTCTGTGTTTATTTGTTCTGTTTTGTATGTTTTTAACCCATCTTGCTTGATTTGAAGATCTGCTATCTTACTATTTCACTAATGAACCCAATGGAAATGATCTTTTTGCTTTATTTGTACAAATTTAATTGCATGTTAAGACTGTTTGTTTGAATTCTTGTATTTGCCTTTAACTTTAAATCTAAGTATCTAACTGTGGCCACCAGTAGTCTTTATGAAAGTCTGGGACTGTTGCTTACCTTTCGACTGCCCTTGACTCGTCATGCTTTTTGTATCGATTCCGATCAGCAAATCTCTTTTGACAAGTGGCAAGAATAAAAAAAAACAACACTACTAGAATTTGAGAGTTTAAGTGCATCAATAACTACCAAACACATTCCTACAGTATCATTTTTGTGGCTGACTGACTTCAATAAATTCCTCATATAAACCATTCCCTGAGTGTGTATTTATCATCACAACACCCAAAAGCCTTTGTGATGTCACAATGCATTCTGGGAATTCTGTTCCATTCAGGGACTCCAGAATAACTGTTTTTATTACTTATTATTGTGATTGTTTATGTTACTATTATAAGTGACATCCACCTTACTGAAGTTTATTTATCCCCTACGTTGTTGCTTTGATAATTTTGTTTCAAACTGAACTGAACTGAATTGATATCATTGGTTTTCATCCATTTTCAGCAACCAAACAGTGCAACTGTGAGCATCTCTCGGGTCTGAAGTTTTTGTTGGCGCATGCAAGATTTTATTAAAATATCCTGTTTATGTAAAATGTTTCATATTTTGCTAAAATTATCTTGAGTTGAACAGCTGATACAGTAAGTAAAAGTTGAAAAAAACTGATTATTATAAAGTACTGTACTGTACCGTACAAAGATTTTCCTTACACAAGCTAATATTTTCTGTACAGTGCTTATATGGTTCAAAGTCACATGGTTTCTCTAACCAGCTTACTTTAATTAATTGATTTATACGTACACTACTTGCCACTTAGTTGCCCCTTGTTGTACTCTGCAAATACAACATCCAGCTAATGCTTAGTGTAATTATTATGTTTGGATCAAACAAACTGGTACATGCATTTAATTTCACTCATACTGAAAGTAAACAATTGTTTTGTTTTATTATGCAGTGCTAAAATGATGAATAAATTTGAATCTTATTTTAAAGATTATGGTCTTGGAAAATATGAACATTCATATGTTAATGGTTTTGGCTTTACCATTCCTGCCATTTTTTCTCCAAATTTGGACGGATGGTGTGGAGCCAGGTGAAGCTGAAGTAGCTGGAGCGAATGGCAACCACCACAGCTGATAATCAGAGATAAATCACACAAATATATACGTCCCTTTAAGACTTAATATCCCCTTAATGGAACAAATTATCAAAATAAAGCCTTTTCCATGGAGGACAGTAGGAAAAGCAAAGGCGTAAATAATATTAATGATGGCTGAACTCCATTTAGCTGCTTCAGTTTCAGGGTCCTGGTACATGTATGGTGTGTGCTGGCTCACTGTCACACTGTCATGACTTACTGGAACACTTCCATCATTAATGTTATTAGCAACATCTGTGCTTTTCCTACTATGACAAGTCAAAATGTCTGCTAAAGGCGTAGATATAAAGACAACAAAATATTTTATGTATACCATTTAGTTGGAATTGCTTTACTATGAAAAGAGTTTGGGTCCAATTCCCTGTCAGCTACTGACATTAGAAAGCTCTGCAACATGAAATAAACATGAATCCATTAAAGAACGTTTATATTTGTAACTAAATGGTCTGTTGATTTCAGTATAGTAAGGGTTCTCTTGGATCCAGCATCTAGTGGCGTTTACAGGGACTGCACCTCAAGATACTTTTGCAAGAGCACCAAGATCCAGCTGTGGTGGTTGCTGCTCGACTCAGATGCAGTGTGTATGATGAGTTTGTACTCTAACATGAACATTGTTTTAAAATTAAAAACAAATAATATGTAAGTCCGAACTCACTTTAAACAAACACTGAGAAAAGTATCAGTACACTCAATAAGTAACAAGCAATTACTGTACTTTGCTCCTTTCACCTGCACAGCATGGTCATACACAGAGATTATCAAAGTGTGAGAAAGTGTGTGTGTCAGGTCAGGAGAGAGCAGAGACTGGGTTGTTTTTGATATAGCCAAAGTGCAGAAACAAGCCCATTTCTGTAATTTAATATTTCACTGCCTTCACATCTGGAGCTGCATGTAAAAATGGAAAATAGAGGGGTGGGATATAAGACTGACATGGAGAGAGGGAGGAAGAAAGAGGAGAGAAAAAATACACCCTCCTCTCCAGCACACACATTCACAGCCTTCACTCACTCACTATGACCACATGCTTGTCTGCGCACACACACTTTTTACGGTAACACAGGATGCATACTTGCTGCATGCACATATACTTCTTGTCTTTCGTTTTCTTTCTCCCTCTCAATCAGTCTTCCTTTTTTTTTNACACACACACACACACACAAACACACACAAACACACACACACACACACACACCACTCTGGGGTGACTGGTGTTGTAAGTTGGCGTGAGTGTGTAGGTGATCTGGGTGTGATTACTGCTTGGCTCTCCGACAGCTCTGATGATGACATTCAGTGCTTTGAGCTCCTCTGGCCTGGGCTCGCTCCAAACACAACCAGGCAGTACACTCTCTCTACCTCGCAACCATGCATACATGTGGCCTAGATACTACTGAAACACACACTCGGCGTATTGTACCTAATGTTCAGCTGCACATTCGGGTTCTGGTACAGGAGTGTGAAGTTCAGAGACGAAAAAAAAACATGTTAGCTGTGCTCCTTGAGGTGCATCTCTTTGTGTTTAAAGGTGAGATATAATTTCCAAGGTCACACCAACTTCTCTACCTCACACACACTCTTTAAGTTCATCACTGTTATGTTGTTTACAAGAATAAGTACAACCTGCTCATGAGTCTGCTGCTGCTTCTCAAATCTCTTCTATCTGTCTGTGTTGTCACCGCCTCTGTCTGTATTCCATTTGCTCCAAGTGTCTGTTTGCCTCATTTAAATGCCAAGCTTAGGGAGCAGCTGTGTGTTGGATCGTTGCTATCAAGGCAGAGTCAACATATGTATACACACACACACACACACACACACACACCATTCTCTCAGTTGTGGGGCTTCATGCCCAGATTGTGTTAATCCTCTCTGTCCTCCACATATTTCTCTACACCCATCAACGTCAACGCCGCTTTGATGAAGACACACACGCACACACACACACTTACTACTCTCCATCATTATCATTGTTTCAGCTGGAGAAGAGTCAGCGCTTTTGTTTGTAATTACAGGGGTTTGAAGTGAAAGGGAAGAATTTTCAAGAAGAGAGAAGAGGATGGATGGAAAAGGGAAAAAAAGAAAGAGTAGGTCAGAAAAAAACACACCAGCATGTCTGTGACATATTAGTCACATTTTACCGTAATTGTTGTTCGACCCCATCCCACACTTGTAAAAAGAAGAAAAAAGAAATACTTTGGAAATGTGCTTTGCAGTGGATGGTTTCCAAGGTTTTGTCTGGTGTGCTCTGTACAAAGGGCAAAAGGAGCTTTGTGGCTGGCTGGTATGGCTTTAAAAACATTACAGCTATGGGTAGAGGCCTGTTCCGCTTCCTAAGCCTGGGGCTTCAGTTAGGATTGACCCCATCAAAGCAGAATAGATTGTGCCATTTGTAGAGGTACTAAAGAGTCTTCAGCTGTAGTCTTTCAGTTTCCCTAAAATCAAAATGAATCCCTCAGTGCAAACCCCAAGATAAAGGAAACATGAAACCCACTTGGTTCCCTTCCATCTGGACATGTGGTGATAAGCCAACCTGAGGATCTTTAGGACAGAAAAACCAATTGATTGATGGACTGATTGATTTACTTTTCAACAGATCTATCGATTCAACATCAAAAAGAGTAAGCCCGTCTGTCAGAAGCATGAGCCTGTCTGACTGAGGCACAGAAATGTTCAAAAACAACGCTGCTGAATGATGACAGGCACGTGGCACACGGCAACATCCACACAGCTTGCAGTGATCCCTCAGGGTTCATAAAACACAAGCCTTGTTAAAGCCTGCGCCCCCACTGTGACGAGCAAGCGAAGGTCACAGTTCAGGGATAAGGGTCGTCATGAGGAAAATCAGAGGACGAGGGAGACTTACTGTAGTAAACAATACTTGTCCGTCCTACCATTAATCCTTCCTCTTAGATTTTCTGTGCCCTGGATATTTTATCATGTCAGTTTTTACATCTGTGAGCTCATCTATCTCTTTCCCCTTTTGATCCCTTGTTTCATGGACAATTCACACACAGTCCTACGCCATCTTCATCACACATATTTCATGCAACATCTTGGAAATGAGCGCTGCTTCCACTTGTTTTTTCTACAACAAGGAGAAACTGGTTATGCAAAAACACTGCAACTCACGACTGAATCCTATACGAAAACACACAAACTCACACACGTCCTCACATATAACTGCTTTCAAACTCGTAGTGCTTGGGGAGGTGTGTGACCCATGTACGTCCTCTCCTGACTCCCAGTGTTGCCCAACAGGGAGTGTTTGTGTGGTATCCAAGGGCAACGACCAGAGAGGGTGGGGGAGGCTGATGTAGAGAGGCAGGCCTGCAGCCACACTTTCTACTCTGGTTTGTTTGCATGTCTGATTGCTGTACGTGTGTGTGTGCCTGCAGAGCATGCAGGTGGGCTTATGCACGATGTCATTGTGTGGCTATGTTTGTGTATGGCTGTGTGCGCGTGTGTATTTGTGCATGCATGTGTGTGCCTAAGCAGTGTGTGGAAAGTGTTGTTGTCTACAGGCTAACTGTTACTGACAAGCACACACTGACTACTGGAGTCAAAAAGTTAAACGCACTCTATGCTCTTTTCTCTCCCTGGAGGCTCCCTCTTTCTGCCTCTCTAACTTTCTCTCCTCCCATTTTTATTTTCTATATTTTTCTCTCTGTCATACTCTCCTGCTTTTTCTCTCTCCCTGACGATTTCTTTCTTTTGCTCCCTCCCTCCCTCCCTCCCTCCATCTCTGATGATTTTAGCAGAGGTGTGACTCATTGGGCATCGAGCCACAATGTCAGGTAGTGAGGGGAGGGCGGGAAAGAGGTGGAGAGAGAGAGAGAGAGAGAGAGAGAGAGAGAGAGAAAGAGAGAATGAGAGGGGGAAGGAGAGTTGTTTTAAAAATGGTGAGGTATAGTGCAAGGGGGGGTAAAAGATATGCAAAACGGAGAGGAATGTGCAAGAGGGAAAGAGTGAGAGTGAAAGAGGGAGACTGGGGAGAGGGAGGGGTGTACAGTCAGCACAAGGAAAACATAAAAAAGGAGGGAAATGAATAATTTCTGCAAACAGTTTCCGTCACGATTGAGTTTTTTCCTCCTTGCATGTTTTCTCATTTGCTGCTCATGTTTTGGCCATGCAGCACACTCTGTGAGCTGACCGATGTGTTTATGTGCAAACCTGTTCATGGGCAGGCCTCCATTCATGACTTTTTATGCTTTAAAGTAGCTAATTACCGAGGGGGTCATTAATATACGCCCGCCTCCCAATAAAAAAAGACCTGGAGGAAATGGAGAAGTGGAGGAAGGAGGGATGGTTGGGAGACGGGTGCAGAAGATGAAGAGGGCTGGAGAGAGGAGAGGTGGAGGTAGGGATGGGTGGAGAGGGGGGACAAAAGAGGAGAAGTGGTGTGATTATGAGGATTTGGTACGGAGAGGGTTACACAGGCACATTCATGTTCATGTGGCTTGTCAATCAACTGTCTTTGTGGCCCCTAAGGCAGGGGCTCTCCACTCTCATCTCAGCCTTGGCACTCGCCCACACACATACACACACATACACAGACACACACACAGGCTTGGCTGATAATACGGACGTTTGGGTATTTTCTTCCTTGTGATGAGACATTGTACTGAATGATTTTGTTTAATATGCCCGAAGGTTCAGGTCACCCTGAGGACACACACATACACATGCGCACAAACAAACACACACACACACACTTGAGCTTTGACTTCTGTCCTCAGTAGACACTGCGTTTGTGCCAGAGCCATGTTTCTGTCTCCTCTCTGTCTCCCTCCTCTCTTCCTTTTTCCCTTCCTCATGTTTTTCTTCCCTCCCTCAAATCTCACATCGTCTTGTTGACAATCACGAGAAATTATGAGCATCAAATGATTAAATGTGACTGTATTGGCGATGATTGTTACTTCATTTCACCTATCTAGACCAAACTTTCCCATGATGTTATTTGTAATGTTTCAGGTGTAGCTCAACTCAAGTCCCTGGAGCTTCTCTCAATATTGCCCCCTTCAGATCACTTTCGCTCACTGACCACAGCACTCAAAAAAGAGATGCCACTATTCTTCTATCTCGGCTTTACTTTGGAACGAACACAAGGAAGCGTGGGCAGACAAACAGACAGTCAGCATTGCGTAACTTAGGATGCATTTCAGCTTATTTCCAATGTGCACGTACAACGTGAGGTCTAACTCAGTCCATCAAAACTACAATTTTACTTTGCAAGTATTTTGGTGTGGTGATTTTATTATATCTTGGCGTGCGTATGCACATTATGATTAATTGGAGACCAACCTGATCCATCCAGTGTATTTCAGCAGTGGTGACAGAGGCATGGGAAAGATCAAAGTCATTCTGATAGATTGCTATCGCCACTCCCACCTGTTCCCTCTGGAATTTCCTCTCTTCCCAGCATGTGTGCGTGCGCGTGCACGTCTGTTATGTCTATCAGACTGTTTGTGTTTCTGCATGTGTGCCTGAGTTTGCATCTGTTACCAGGTGGACGTGGACCTGTGTGTGAGTGTGTGTGTGTGCATGTGTGTGTAGTCTGTTTCAACACGTCTGCAACTTGCGGGAATCTTATAATCTGGAGCTGGAATATGTGCTCATGTCTGTGTCTGTCTAGCCCTGCTCCACCTCTCTCTCTTTCTTTCTTTCTTTCTCTTTTTCTCTCACTCTCTCTTTTCTCTCACTCTTTGACAGCTCTAATAAGTTCAGTGGATCAGGTTACACCCCTCGATGCATGCCAACTTCTCCCTGTTTTTCTGTTCTTTCTCTAATTCTGTCTTCTCGCTTCTTTCTTTGTAAATGCTACGTCTCACCAACAGACAGTTTCTCACGAACATGAGGATACACACACACACACACACACACACACACACACACACACACACACACACATACACTAACAGGGAGTGAGACACAGTACATGCACGCACTGTCTCTGCAGGCCTCTCAGGTTGCTGACATTTTCCATTTTTGCGCATATAAAGTAATAATAATAATATTAGTGGGTGTGACAGAGCAAGGGTCCATTCACTGCAACTGCCAGCCTCCTATAAATATCCCCCTTCTTCGGGGGAATCCGAGAAGCAGCAGAGACCTTCAGTTTACACAGCTGAGGAGCATGTGGACGAAACCCTCTATTCTCTCTCTTTCCCTCTTTTTCCTCCCTCTCCTTTCCCCTATCCCTGCTCTTCATTTTCCTTTCACTTCACCACTTCATCTGCTACTGTGTGTCTCTGACATTTTTCTGTTTTCTTTCTTTGTCTTCTCTTATCTCCTCTCACCTGCCTTCCTCCCCCATGATTTCTTGTACTTATCTGTCTTGCTTGTATGACCTCCCACCTTTCCTCTCACCCTTACATCTCTCTCTTTCTGTGCATCTCCTCTGATAGATATTGTGGTGGCACACTGGACAGCGTTCAGCAGGTTATTATGGGAACTGCAGAGAGCAATGAGGTGAAGCTAATTGCAGGTGGAAGTCACCCTCCTTTTCATCACGTCTCTGTGTTTTGTTGTCTCTTCACTTCCCTTCCCTTTGCTGTCTCACCCCCCCATCTGCTCACACTCATTTGCCACACACACACTAACACATACATCATAGCAAAGGAGATTCACACACAAACATACATATGTAACATACATGCATATAGATTACATACATGAACATACATCTATATTTATATATATAGATACATATCATATCATGTATGTATAGCATGATATATGCATACTTCATCATGTATATGGGCCTTGCTTCATGTGTGTATATCAGTATGGGAGACGGACAGGGAGAAATCGTGCTTTGGCCTGTCTTTTACTGGTCTTTGGCTCCTCCTAGTGGATTTTCTGTGTCAACGTGGCAAGACACCTATTATTTGCCTAAGAAGATGACGTCATTCTACAATCCGGGTATGCCATGAACTCGCCCAGCTTCACCTATAGGTTTGCAGAATATGCTGAAAGGTATGAATAATAGATGAATTGGCAGCCACGTGCGTTTTTTGAGGATAGATCTGTCATACAAAAGAATTATAAAATGAAAATAAAATCAAAGGTGACAGAGTAAATAGATGCCTTTTATAGAGGGTTATTATTGTAGTGAACAGAACAAGCTCGACTGAATGTCACTGCTCACTCATATTAATTTGATGTAACACCAGTCAGGAAACAAAACAGACCAACGAGTTACGTTGTGTGTCATCAGGTCTAAGTTACCATGTACCACGTGATCTGTAGTAACCTACCAATACAGGAAGAGAAGCATATTAACCCTTAACCATGAACTCATTTCACTTTTGTGTTTCTTTATTAATTTGCTCTGTTTATTCAACACGTGGTTCTTAACACATTGTTTACTTTTGGATTACAATCCGAAAACAGAGAAGACTCGTACAATCACTTACTAACGTATTTATAGAGCTTGTACTCGTTTGATTGTTGCATCGGTTTAGCTCAATGGTTACTTCTAACCTCTTCATGTTTCCATTCTACGGATCGCGGACTGTAGGGTTCGACCATGGGCGCTGTCCGGTGTTTTTTTTCTCTTATTCCCTTCATACTTCTGTAAGGCTCTTTATCCCAAAACTACAAGCTACGAAGCCTGTTGTCACAACAGAAAGTTATTTCTGGGGAGAAATAACATACTGTGGTCGTGTTGTGACATTGTAGCAAAAGAAGCTTAAACTCACATCAAGAACCACCACATGATTCTTGTAAGAATGTGCTTTGTCCAGCGTTATTTACTCAGAATCTGACCAAAAATAAATAAATAAAAACAAATTTCCACTGTTCTGATTGTGATTTATCCTCCCGAGAAATACAATTACACTGTAGTTTGTATGTTATGGATGTGTTGCTCCAGTAGAAGTCGCTGTAAGGTGGTTCAACGTTTTACAATGTGTTTAGCCTGGTGTTCTTCTGGGTTTAGCTGCTCTCCACCACTGGAATAAAACTACTGTAAAGTGAGATAGCTCAGTCTATCCAGTGGGAAAAGTCAAAATGCACTAGTGCTTAAATATAAGGCAGCTAAAAACAATAAAAGCTGACTTATCTGGGCATTTCTATTAAACGGTTATAGCAGCCTTGCAATACTCTGTCACAACTGCTGTAATTACTAATAAAAATGCAAAAGCCACAGCAGCGCTGCTAGAAGCCAACTAATTATAAAAGGAAAATTAAATCAAAGGCGACAGAGTAAATAAATGCCTTTTATACAGTAGAGGGTTATTATTGTGGTGAACTGAAGCTCTACTGAATGTCTCTGCTCATTCATATTAATTTGATGTATCAAGTCAGGAAACCAAACAGACCAAAGCGTGACGCTGTCTGTCATCAGGTCTGAGTTACCATGTACCACGTGATCTGCAGTAACTATTCAGGAGGAGAAGCACCAGTCGGTCCGCCTCCAGTCGCGTCTGCCCTACGTGTTAATCCTCAACCAGGAACTCATTTCACTTTTGTATTTCTTTATTAATTTGCTCAGTTTATTCAACACGTGGTTCTTAACGCATTACTTACTTTTAGATTAAAACCCGGAAACAGACAAGACAACACAGCCATCGGCACGTACAGTCACTTACTCACGTATTTATAGAGCTTGTACTGATTTGTATGTTACATCGGTTTAGCTCAATGGTTACTTCTAACCTGCTAACGTTTCCATCCTACGGGCCGCGGACTGCAGGGTTCGACCATGGGCGCTGTCCGGTGTTTTTTTTCTCTTATTCCCTTCATACTTCTGTAAGGCTCTTTATCTCAGAACTACAAGCTACAAAGCCTGTTGTCACAACAGAAAGTTATTTCTGGGGAGAAATAACATACTATGGTTGTGTTGTGACATTGTAGCAAAAGAAGCTTAAACTCACATCAAGAACCACCACATGATTCTTGTAAGAATGTGCTTTGTCCAGCGTTATTTACTCAGAATCTGACCAAAAGATAAATAAAAACACATTTCCACTGTTCTGATTGTGATTTATNGCGACAGAGTAAATAAATGCCTTTTATACAGTAGAGGGTTATTATTGTGGTGAACTGAAGCTCTACTGAATGTCTCTGCTCATTCATATTAATTTGATGTATCAAGTCAGGAAACCAAACAGACCAAAGCGTGACGCTGTCTGTCATCAGGTGTCACGTGATCTGTAGTAGCCTACCTATTCAGGAGGAGAAGCACCTGTCGGTCCGCCCCCAGCCGCGTCAGCCCTACAGTACATGTTAATCCTCAACCATGAACTCATTTCACTTTTGTATTTCTTTATTAATTTGCTGTGTTTATTCAACACGTGGTTCTTAACGCATCGTTTACTTTTGGATTAAAACCCGGAAACAGACAAGACAAGACAGTCATCAGCACGTACAGTCACTTACTCATATATTTATAGAGCTTGTACTCATTTAACCGTTGCATCGGTTTAGCTCAATGGTTACTTCTTACCCAGACGTTTCCTTCCTACGGGCCGCGGACTGCAGGGTTCGACCATGGGCGCTGCACGATGTTTTTTTCCCTTATTCCCTTCATACTTCTGTAAGGCTCTTTATCCCAGAACTACAAGCTACAAAGCCTGTTGTCACAACAGAAAGTTATTTCTGGGGAGAACTAACATACTATGGTTGTGTTGTGATATTGTAGCAAAAGAAGCTTAAACCCACATCATGAACCATCACATGATTTGTATAAGAATGTGCTTTACCCAGTATTATACTCCGAATCTGACCAAAAAATAAATAAATAAAAACACATTTCCTCTCTTCAGATTGTGATTTATCCTCCCGAGAAATACAATTTCACTGTAGTTTGTATGTTATGGACGTGTTGCTCCAGTAGAAGTCGCTGTTAGGTGGCTGAACATTGTACAATGTGTTAAACCTGGTGCTCTTCTGGGTTTAGCTGCTCTCCACCACTGGAATAAAACTACTGTAAAGTGAGATAGCTCAGTCTATCCAGTGGAAAATAATTATGTGCTGAAACACAAGTTAGCTAAAAACAATAAAAGCTGACTTATCTGGGCATTTCTATTAAAGGGGTTATAGCGGCCTTGCAATACTTGGTCTACCACAACTACTGCTGTAATTACTAATAAAAAGGCAAAAGCCGCAGCAGCGCTGCTAGAAGCCAACTACTAAGCTCACTGATAGTATTATTATGACACACTCTGACCCACACTAATAATAACTAATCTTTATAATGGGATAGGCTAACATTAACATTTAATTGTTGTAATTGTTTTTTATTTGTCAGGGATATTGCTCATTAATCAACAGGACAGAAAAGAGAAAATGTAGTAAATCAGTAGTGCCCACCAGATGTTAACCCTAAAAACTAGAATGAAACCATAAAGTTAACCTCTGCAAAGGAGGGTAATAACAAACACCATACACAAGACTGTACAACACATGTGCACCAATAAATAGTGCAATAATAAAACTAATGATAGAAAATACTTCAGAAATAGAAAACTGATCTCAAACACAGATGTCACTGAAACAGACAATACATCTGATTAGCAAATATTTACAGCATAAACGCTGCATGGTGTTTTCAGTGTGGCCGCAGTAGCTGTTATGCCGATCAATATCCAGTAGATGGCGCACTCAGATCACACATAAAAAACACTGGGCCTACAGACAATAAATAATGGGCTCTGATGGGGACAAAGTGACAACTACAGAAAATTAATTGACAAATCCTGATTAGTGCCTCGGGGTATCTCAATTAATGAGCTTTCACTGCGTTTCCCCCCCTGTTTTTAATTTATGTTTTAATCTATTAAGTGCTTGTGAGGGGCATATTCTGGAAGGACAGACCTCCAATGATTATTATATCATCTTATTTTTCCCCATACATTAATGTAGCCTGCAGTGTCACATCCAGCACCAGTAACACACCTCATCCTCACTCTCTCACTTTGTTTAAAACCAGAACACCCTAGATGCTCAACTCATTCATAGTCATATCTTTTATGTGTAATTATCCTGCTGTTTAAAGCGTATATATCAGATTGGGTGTGTTGTTTTATATTGTTACATGTTTTCAGTGCACTTTGACTATGAACCTGATGAAGACTGTCAGCTGAAACACACTTCGTCCACGATAAACTTATTCTCAGGAAGGTTCAGGTTCAGAGTTGTCTTTATGTATGGGCTGTTTATGTCATGTTGATGTTATGTCACTTGCTTATAAAATAGACTGGATACATTATCATCTGTATTAATCAATTGCTCTATATTTGCTTATATTTCCTTGGCTTGTTATCTTAGTATTTCTATATTTGTATCTTCCTATAAACGTGTTCTCTGCATGGTGCATGGTACTACTGAGAATCTGATTCATTTTGTGTGCCAACATACTTGAACAATAAAGTTGGTTATTATTCAACAAAACTTTTACTTTTATACTATGCATTTTTTATGGGGCCCTTCAATTGCTCTACATCCTGTTGCTGAGAGATACCACTGATTTGACAACAGGCCTACTGATTTCCACACATTTTTACACTATCGGAAAGTATCCAGTAGATGGCGCCACAAGATCACAAATGAAATGATTCAGTTGGCCTCGCTCGAGCACATTGTGGGTCAAGTGAATCGTAGCCTGTACCAGCTAAACTGAAATCCCTTTAAAGAAAAATAAACATATGCTTATTTAGTTATTAAACGTGTAAAAGAATAAATGGAAAGTTTCCAGCCGTTAGTCCTCCACCATCATTGATCCACCCAGAGCCACCTTCTCATCCCGTGACAATCACTCCAGAGTGGAGTAGCGGGTCACGGTCAGGTGGTTGTTGAGCGGTAGTTCAGAGAAAGTAATGGCTGTCTTCCTGTCGGACAATGGGGTGAGCGAGGCGATAGGGGCGGATGAGACCGGCTTAATGCTCCGTGTAATGCATGTTAATGTAACAGGCACCGAGGGACCACCGGCCGGAGTGCTTTGGGATTATTTATCACAAAACATTTGTATTCTTCCGTCGGAGAACGGTTGATCCCGGATAGCTGCACACTAATCCTTCACTCCGTTAATTAAAAAGAAGGGGAAAGCAATGGAACTGGTGGTGGTGATTTTTTTTTTCCTTTTCCAGAAATGTAATCATTTCTGGAGAAGCTTAACCATCTGCTTGAGGTTAAGTCTGCAAGCAGATTGTGTTTTCTGCTTATTTAAACCTGGGGATTTTCGCTTTTTTTTCCTGAAAAGGGGAGGGTGTTGCATTTCGGGGGCTGCTTGTTGGAGAGATAGGTTGGGGACAATTTTTGTGCCCGAGGAAAAGTATAAGTGATACTTATTATGTAACATCCCATTCCATAATGAGCATTCTAGCATTGCTTTTTTTAAAATTCAGAAATAAGTCGTGACCTTTGTTATCCACTCCCTTTAAATACCAGACTGAACATGAATTATACAGAAACTACATTCCCTCCTCCTGAAGTTATTATTCTCTTAGTTAGCTTAAAAGAGAAATGTCACAAACAGCTACTATCTCCAAGCTGAAGTAGCCCCACTAGCCCCATTTCTTTCAAGTGAAAAGATCACAACAACATTAGTCAACAGCGCTTGGTTTCCCTGATCACTCTCACAGAGGACCAACCATCAACACAATTTTCGACAGAGGATGCGGTCCTCGGGTTTTGGGGGCAGTTGAACAGAAAATGTAACGTCTAGTGTAAAAGCAAACGCCGCCCCAAGGAAGTAGAAATATTTATTTCTTGTTCTTTCTCTCATCTCCTTCTCGCTTCCCCCCCCCCTTCTTTTTTAGTAGCTAACAAGCCCGGCGCTGCCCGGGGGCCAAGGCCGTGTCGTCAGTCCCAAGAAGAGACTTTCAGATTTCAAGCCACCGTTTTACATTAGGATGCCACTCGTGTCTGTCTGGAGACGAACCCGAATTCACAAAGGCATCCTTTAGTTTCTCTCTCACTCTCTCTTCCCCCTCCCTCTCTCTCTCTGTGGTTCAGTGGTTGTCTAACTGACCAGGATTAACAGGAAAAAGATTAGATCTGAACAAACATGTGCCGCACTCTAAAGAGGCCCGAGTTGTCCTCTTTGTCCTATAACAACTACAGCGCTCAGTGGTAGTGAGTCACTTATATTTCGGTCCTCGAAAACATCCCTCAGCATTCATGCTCGCCTTTTTCTGTCATCTCCAAACTGTAAACACATCACCTATGGGGTATTTATCTAATCCCAACTGTAATACCTGATTAGAGACAAGTATGATTATGGATTTATGACATTGCTTTTATGTTGATTGTGTTGATACATTGTTCAGGACAACCTAAGTGAATTAAAGTCGTGTAATGCGCATTTGTGTGAGTGTATCCCCCGCACGTGACTGTCACTGTAATCATTTTAAGCTCCAAAATGTAGCTCGCACTCATTTAAATATTGATTAAAATTGAATATCCTCACCCATCAAAGATTCTTTTTGTAAAACCCAATTTCGTGTGTGATGATTAATGAATGGGACTGTTTTTGCAATGTGGGCATTCATCTTCAAAGGGCTCTCATTAAAAAGCATTACAGAATCCCAGGAGCCTACTGGCAGTGACCACTGGCCCATTTGAGGCAAAGCAAACGAGCGCTGAGACTTGTGTGTTTATGTGTCCTGCGCTGCAACGTGTAATAGTGGAACCCCGGAAGAATAGTTTATTCTTTTCTGAAGCTATAATGGGGGTTATAATAAATCTAAGTAAAATAATGTTCGCCACCACTGGCATCATGGGCCTGTAGGGCACTGTGGTCACCATGACAAATCCTTGTCCATCCTCATCTGTTCAGTACAGCCTAGAAAACGACACCCACAACACAATTTGTCCCCTAATCCAAATCTGGCTCTGACGTCTGGTGTCAAACTTACGCCTTCTCGTCTATTTAATGGGTCAGAGGAACAGGCACGAGGATGTGAAAGGGTTAAACGTCTACAGTAATTAGAGTCGCACTTCGCGTCGGCGTCCTCCAATACGGAGCTGCAAGAAGCTGCGTCCACCGCCCCATCTCTCTCTCTCTCCCGCTCTCTCTCTCTCTCTCTCTCTCTCTCTCTCTCTCTCACACACATACACACACGCGCCTCCCCACCAGCTCCTCCGAGTGTCTAATACACTGGAAAATCAAAGCGCGAGCCTCCCTCGTTCACACACCACCGGTGTTGCGCGTGGAGCACAACAGAGAGGGAGAGAGGTGCTTTCACTCTCCTCTCCTCTCTCGTCCCCTCAGCTTAACTATCCAGTAAAGTTATCCATACACATAGATGTTACAAAACTTTGATCTGAAGATTTGATTTTTTCCCCATTTCTGCTTGTGTATATACTTTTTTAGCTGCACGGCTGAATGGCTTTATGAGGCGAAAGATGTCTGGCTGAGGTGATTTTACGCACGCCGCTGAAATGGATCACAGACTCTCCAGAGGCAGTTGGGTACCGGTGACTGGGCTGGTTATATGTCTGCTTCTGTGTGCGTGTGTAGTGGACCTGGTTCTTGCGCAAATTCGGTACTCCATTCCCGAAGAGCTGGAGCATGGAGCTTTTGTGGGCAACATCGCCGAAGACCTGGGCTTGGATGTGGGCAAACTGTCAGCGCGTCGGTTTCGCATAGTCTCCGGCGCGAAGAAGCAGTATTTAGAAGTGAACTTGGAGAATGGCATCCTCTTCGTCAACGAAAAGATAGACAGAGAGGAGCTGTGTGAACGAAGCCCGAGCTGCTTTTTACACTTACAAGTGGTCATTGAAAACCCTTTAGAACTGTACAGAGTGGAAGTGGAGATTTTAGATGTGAATGACAACTCCCCCAGTTTCCCGTGGAGCGAGTTTAATCTTGACATCACAGAGTCGGCTGCGCCCGGCTCCTGTTTCCCGTTAGAGAGCGCACAGGACCAGGACGTGGGCACCAACTCTCTGCGCTCCTACCAGCTAAGCGCAAACGAGCACTTCGTACTGAATATCCAGACGCGCAATGATGGAAGCAAGTTTGCTGAGCTCGTGCTGGACACCCCACTGGACCGGGAACAGCAGAAAAAGCACGAAATGGTTCTGACTGCCTTTGACGGGGGTTCACCGGAACGCTCTGGGACAGCACTGATTACTATTACAGTGTTAGACGCAAACGATAACGTGCCCGTATTCGACCGCTCAGTTTACCGGGCGAGCCTGGTGGAGAACGCACCGAGGGGGACGATGGTGCTGAAGCTGAACGCCACAGACCTGGATGAGGGCTCGAATGGGGAGGTGACCTACGCGTTTAGCGGGCACGCACCCCTCAAGGTGCGCGAACTGTTCAACGTGGACCCGTACACGGGTGAAATCCGAGTGAAGGGCGTTGTGGATTATGAGAAAGCCAGTGTATATGAGCTGTATGTGCAGGCAAAAGACAGGGGACCCTCGGCTGTGGCAGTACACAGTAAAGTGCTGGTAGACATCCTGGATGTGAATGACAACGCGCCCGAAGTCATCCTCACATCCGTGTCCACTCCTGTCCAGGAAGACGCGCCACCGGGCACGGTGATAGCTGTCATCAGCGTCATGGACCGGGACTCGGGAGAGAACGGGAACGTTGACTGCCAAATTCCGAGCAACGTCCCCTTTCAGCTCCACTCATCTTTTAAAAACTATTATACTCTGGTGACAAGCGAGTTTCTGGACAGGGAAGCAGTGTCCGAGTACAACATCACCCTCACAGCCCGAGACTTGGGCTCTCCGTCGCTCTCCACCAGGAAAACAATCCTCGTCCAAGTGTCTGACATTAATGACAACCCCCCGCGGTTCTCTCAACCTTCATACACAGTTTATGTGACCGAGAACAATGCCCCGGGCGCTTCCATTTGCTCTGTAACTGCATTCGACCCCGATTCTAACCAGAACGCCTATCTGTCTTATTCTATTCTCGAGGGTCAGATTCAGGGCATGCCCGTGTCCACTTATGTCTCAATCAACTCTGACAACGGCAACATCTACGCAC
The DNA here is from genome assembly GCA_003416845.1 of Oplegnathus fasciatus. Lineage (NCBI taxonomy): Eukaryota > Metazoa > Chordata > Actinopteri > Centrarchiformes > Oplegnathidae > Oplegnathus > Oplegnathus fasciatus. The sequence goes on along the minus strand of NTHP01000429.1, from coordinate 170,736 downwards.
TGCGCTCTTTTGATTATGAGCAACTTAGAAACTTTCAGATTCTGGTACAGGCGCAGGACGCTGGTTTCCCCCCTCTCGCCAGTAATGTCACAGTCAACGTCTTTGTCTTGGACCAGAACGACAATGCACCTGTTATTGTATCCCCGCTGCCCAAAAACGGCACCGTGGCCACAGAGGTGGTTCCGCGGTCAGTAGACGCTGGGTATCTGGTTACCAAAATAACAGCGTTAGACGCGGACGCGGGACAAAACTCCCGACTGTCCTATCAGGTGTTGCAGGCTACAGACCCGGGGCTGTTCAGTGTGGCTCTGTACACGGGCGAAATCAGGACTATTCGCCGGCTAGTGGAGAAAGACGCAACAAGGCAAAGACTGGTAATATTAGTCAAGGACAACGGGCAGCCGCCGCTCTCCGCCACCGTCTCCATTGTCCTCACAGTGGTAGACAGCGTGCCCGAGTCGCTGTCAGATTTCGGAGACCTCACACTCAGCCCACAGCCCCCCTCAAACCTCGCTCTCTACTTGATCGTGTCACTGAGCACAATATCTTTAATATTCCTGGTGGCTATTATCGTGCTGGCTGCGATCAAGTGCTACAAGGACAGGGAGACCCTCAGCGGGTACAACCTCCCCCCGTTTGCCTGCTGCTGTTGCGGGGGGTTTCAGCCCGATCCGCCCCCGGAGGTGTTCAAAAAATCTAACCTCAACCTGCAGATTTCTTCGGCGGCCAAAGTGCCCACGAACTGCATGGAGGTGAACGGAAACAGCAGTCTCTCTCAGTCATACTGTTATAAAGTGTGCCTGACTCCAGAATCTGCCAAAAGTGACTTTATGTTTCTGAAGCCGTGCAGCCCCGGCAGCACGCCGAGGAACAACGAGGCGAAGAGCGCAGAAAACTCGTGGAACGCGCAGAGCCGGAGCGCATCTGTGAACAACGGAGCAACTACCCCCAACGAGGTACAGTGAAATCAGCGTATAGTAGAAGACGCGAGAGCTTACGTTGTTCTTTTAAATCCGCCTGTTTCACTCACTGCCACAACAAAATCCATCTCAGCTTTCTATCTGATAAGAATCTAGACTGTGACATTCTCCCATGAAGGTCAAATCACGCATGCCAGACAGATTTCAACTCAGCTTGAGCAAAAACTGAGCAAAGCCCTGGTTTTCTTCTCTTCTCTCTCTCAGTTACACAGAATGTTGCCTCGACTGTTTTTTTCTTTTTTTCTTTTCTATGATTATGGCAATAATTTATCCTAATAGTGCAGCCTATGGTAATGTTTGGCACCCGGGAAATGAAATGAGACGATGTGAGATTACATTTTAATTGACATGTTAATGAAAGTGTCTAGAGAGGAGCATATTCTGTGCGCATACCGTGTCTGATCATCTGTATGGAATGAAGTAAGATATCAATTACTGTGTGAGAGGAAGAGGAGTTCAAGTTGACTCCTCTATTCAGTGACATCGCCAGGTGTCTTCACGGCACGTGATTGCAAAGAAATGACACGTGGAAAAAGCTTTTAATAATAATTCATGAACTGAATTACAGCAGTTGGTGACCTGCGTGATTAATGTCTCCATCATCCGGTGTCATTGGCACACACTTTTCATGCAGCGAGGGAACACACACCTGCTTCCAGCACATCTACCTGAGTTTGAACAATAAGTCAAGGTTATACGTGACGGACAAGGTGAATGGCAGTTGTTTGAATTCATCTGCCTTGGGTTCAGACAATTCTTGTTCGACCAGCCGGGTTTGCGACACGCCTTCTTGTTCTCAAAGTAACAATATAGGACAGATAACCTCACTAACTATGCCTCAAGGGCACAAGCACGGCCGAACCATTATACTACACACAATGTGGCGTATTCGCAAGGGGGGGGGGCTGTCCATTATTGATGAAAAATGGCAAATGGCCGGTTTTGGGGAGACAGGGGAGGACATCGAGAGGGGAGGGGGCAAGGAGAAGGAGGGGGTGCAAGGACATGGCTGGACTGAGACGTGGGCCGCCTGTAGATCGGCCCCAGCGTTGTCCTCTGAATGCGAGGAGAGAGAGAGAGAGAGAGANGCTTCATATTTGTCGAGCAAGGGTGGGGGAAGAGGAGGGGTGTAATAGAAGGAGGGGGGAGGAAGGAGACAAGGAGAAAGGGAATTTACAGAGGCAGGATGTCTACACCAGTGTTTTCTAATTCTAATAGACGGGGCAGCAGACCGTAAATGTGTGCGTATTGCTCATTGTCGCCTCCCTGTTTTCATCAAAACGCAGAGGGACAAAGACTCACAGCCACGATACCAGACTCCACCAGGCAGACTGAGAAATGTCAGTTCGGTCACTGGCACATGCACCTCTGGCCACAAGAGGGATTTCGAGGTCACGGTGATTGCTCTGCCTGCAGCTATGCTCCTTCAGGAGAGAGTGTCCTTCCTGTCGTTAATTGGTTCCCCCTAATTCACCCGGTGGTGTCCCTCAGCGTACCCACATGAGTCGTCGCGAGGTCGTCAGTGACACATTAAATCTAAAAGGCAAATCACAATGAGACTGTGTGAGCGTCACACAAAGCAAGTGCACGGGCCTGCTTAAGTTGATGAATTGAAGGTGAAAAGAGAGATTAAACACACATCCAAGCGTGTAAGACACGCAGGACAGGTGCGTGCACGTGTGTGCGTGCTACGCGTGTTGAGCCGGGTTATATACAGCTGCAAGGACCGCAAACTTTTCAAGGCTCTCTGTGAGACTTTTAATTAAAAACCTTGCTCGAGGAGCATCAGGCAAATATTAATGTAAAATGATGCATAAAATCCACAAAACAATGACGTGTGTAATTTTCTTAATTTCCTCCCTGGCACAGTTTTCTTTGAAGATTAAAATCATGTTTCGTTTCATCCCGGTGGGGTTCTAATTGGTTTTGTGCGTAGTTGGCGAGGAGTGTATTTTGAATACCGATTCTAATAATACGCTTACGTCGCATTCTCCTTGTTAACAACTTTAAGTGAATTAATAGAGCGTGGAATCCATACCATGAGACTCAGAGCCGGAATAAATATCACTCGGGTGCTCTCCTTCACCCCTCCCGCTGCGCCACAGAGGATAAAAGCAAAACTAAGTGACAGGCGAGTCGTAGCTGAAGGCAACAGCACCTCCGCTCTTAAAAATCCTGTTCTGCCAAACATCCACAGGGCGGCAGCCACGATCCACGAGAAAAGAGTCATGTCTCCATTTCAGGACAAACACAAAGATAGACTGCTCCTCATGTCAATTATCACTGACCTCTACTGATTCAATAGGATAGACCTGGGCAGTGACAGTGCACTACTTTGTGCCTTTACACGGGGATTTTGTTATTCTTATTGAATTGAAATTAAATTCTGTCATGCTCTTTTCCCTGCAGCTGAAGCAGCCAAACACAGACTGGACTCTCACAAAGAATCAGAACTCCTCCATTAAAAGGTACCACTCTTGACCTTTGACCTCTGTCAACCCAATACAAAGCAACCATACATTTTTCTCAATATAACATCGTACTCAAGTATAACGCTCACATAAAGAGCTGAAGTATACAGCCGGTATAAACATCACTCCTGTTAAAATGGATACAGATATTGAATTTACATACGAGTAAAGCATGTTGTCATTACAGACTGGTATCTTGTTTGCAGTTACAACTCTATCAACATGGATGGCACCCTCATGCGTAAGGCCATGCATGCAGACCCAGAAAACTATGTCACCTCCATGGCACCTGGGCAGTACTGGACTTGGGGTACTCACATGAGAGGCATGAAAGGTAAGAAAGGCCAAAACACAGTGGACCACAAACAGTTTTCATCAAAACTATACACACTTAGGGTTATGTATGCATTTACAGTATGTTATGTACACTCAAAGACGAGCATTGTATATAACACAGCACAGCTTTTATGTGATGACATTCTTCCTTTGTTGTTCCCTTAATTGGTTTGTCTCCACTACCACTAACATAAGCAGAGTTATATTCATACAGCTTTATTATGGCTCTGTTTTTGGGTTTTGTTGCTGACCTCTTGTTTATGGTCCAGATTTCAAAGTGCTAAACTTTGTTTTAGAAAAGTGCTATGCAAATGAAAATAAAACTGCAGTAGTAAGTCGGTATTGTACAATCCTTTCTCCTGGTCTATGTCATACTACAGACTATAAGATGTCTCCTTCAACCAGTGGGGTCCCCTCTCGCCCCTGGACTCCTCGGTGCACACCTCCTCCCCAGCAGCAGCAACCATCGATCCCCTCCCACCCCCACCCCCATCCACCACCTGATTACCATCACAATGTATACATCCCCGGGACACCGTCAGGCTTTTGCACCCTGAGGCCCGCAGTACAGCGGAGTGAGCTGGACGTCCACAATTCCTTCTCCACCTTTGGCAAGAAGCGACGTCTTCAGATGTCCCCGCAGGGAGAGGCAGCGATTATAAATAATGACCTGTACAATGACTGACTTATATCAGTGTCTGAATGGAGGGTTAAAATGATGGATATTCTCATATGAAAACAGATGAAGAGACCATTAAGTATGTGAATTAATGAACACATGATTTACAAGTGGTATGAAATGCGCAATTCATCGAGTAAGAGAAATGATGAATGAGGAATCCATTTTGGCTAAAAGGTTGAAGGGAAGTCTGGTGGTTATTTATGTGACATGCCACTGCAACATGGCCAATGTACGTGTCTGCCTAATATTATTATTATTATTATTATTATTATTATTATCATTATTATTATTTAGACAATCAAACTGGAGCAGCAATTACATCCAAAATGTTTTGAAAAAGCATTAGTGGACAATAATTTTGCACATCCTTATGAATTTATATTTTTGGTTTCTATGAAAAGTGTTTTCTTTTTGTATGTTTGTTTGCTAACAGAGCTTGTGTGAATATGACCAATAGTATGATAATGTATATGCAAGCTGCAACATGGTGCAGACAACTGTAAAGACGGGGGATTTCCCCCACACATGTACTGTATACATTTATGAAAATAAAGTATTTTTTTCATATGGTCTTGCTCATGTCTCTCAAACATGCATGCGCTGCCTGCTATAATTCATAAAACTCAAGGCTTAACCCAACCCACGCGCACGGGTACGCGCACGCGCTCAAACACAGATTCGGTCGATCTACATGCACAAAGCATTTAGATGTAACTTTCCTAGATCTATGTCTAATTAGCTGGAGTCAATTATTTTGGGGTGAAAAAGTTCCACAGCTACTCTTACAAGGGTGGAAAGCTTTTCGCCTTGGTAAGCTGTTTTCCACGGTGAGGAATAAACATAGTAAAATGCTAACATATGCTAATTGGAGTGCTTGCATTTCCATTTGCCCGCAGAGAATAGTGGGGTTCATTAACTGAACAAACAGAACCTCCACTCTCGAAATATCACTTTAATTAAGACCACGAACACGAATACAAGCGTCAGGGGAAGGGGGGGCTCAGCTCCAAATGCCACACCTGGATGTGAGCTAGGGGGCCTGTGGCTTCTCTCTCTGTGCCCTTTTACATCTTACTTCTCAGGGAATTAGTCCCAACCATCAACAGATGAGAGCTGGCCACTGGCCAGAAATGAACAGGGTAATTAGGTCGTCGTATGGCTCAGATTGAAAATAATTCCGTTAATAAGGAAACTGGTGTCCGTAGAGAGCATGGAGGGGAGCAGGCTAACCTTCTCTGCGGTAAGGTGATCCATAGGGACGGCTGAAGGGGCAGCCGTATTTAGGTCAGCTTGGCTCTCTTTCAGATGAGTGAGGAATGGAGCTCTGTTCCTGAAATAGAGGTGTAGGATTGTTCTTACTTTCTGCTACAAGAATGACTTTAAAGGTAAAACAGAAAGTTATTTTAGGATCATTAAACAAAACATATTCAGAAACATCAAATCCAGGCCTACGTCTACACCTGGAGACCAAACTACAGTAATCAGGCTCACACACATTTCGGTTTCCTTTATGCTTTTTGCCCTGCTCATTTCTGGCGGTGAAATTGTAGTGAAATTAAAGTGTTGTGACTGGTGAAATTATGGTCATAAAAAGTATAAAATCTCACAGTCTGTTCCATTACACCAAAATGATACTCAGCACAGGACAACTCGCGTCACTTCACATCCTTCAACCATGTTGGTCATTTGCGTTGGGAGCTGTCCAGGACAACGGTGCTGAAATTGTTTTGACCGGTGCTTCTTTTCTAGCCAACTGCAATTTCTTAAATCGTCCACCAGAGGGCGCCTCTGGCACTAGTCAATGAAAACATGGTGCAGTATATTGGATTTAATGTTTTGGAGGCACCCCTCTTCCTCTTCCTCTCCACGACACACACACACACACACACACACACACACACACACACGCACACACACACGCACACACACACACAAATCTTAAACCCACATTAGGCCACCCTTAACACCTTTATAATCCACATGTCTTTGCACGACTTTCATCTGTCTTTTATTCCAAAGCAGTTGTAAGAAACAAACCCATGAGGTAACTGAAACAGGTATAAATAATAAAAATACACTATATTTCCTGGGGGCCCAAGTGTTTTTTTCTTGAAAGCCAGTGGTGGAAGAAGTATTTCGGATCCTTTACCTG